>VZRN01005540.1:1928372-1958323 GCA_013397935.1 Dasyornis broadbenti
TTTTTTTTTTTAAGCTGATCTGTTCCTTATGCTGGCAGTACACAAATGTGTCTTTTCACTTACATCATCTTGTTTTCTCACCTGCAGGCTTGCAGATAGCCTTACCAGGTGGAGCAGATGCAGGAGTAGGGAGCCATGGAATGAATTTAGGGCATTCACACCTAAACCTTATACAGTTCTGCTTTATGGCAGCTTCTTTCCTTAGGAGTAAAAAAAAAAAAAAAAAATTGAAAACCAGCTAGAAACTGAACCAGATGATTTATGAATCCAGGATGTTATGGCTGTTAATGGCCTTAAACAGGATTTTTTTTCAGCACTGGCATTGCTGCAGGGGTCACAAATGATTTACTTGTATCATCACTCATCTTGGAAAGACACGTTCTCAGTTTGGCTGTGGGAACTAGAGAAATGCACAGACACTGTATTCCTTGGAATATGTTGGAATACAGTTTCCACAAAGAAGGTTTGGGAACCTGCCATCAGTTTGAACTATATGGATACTGGACCTAGCAAAATCAGAGAGTATTTCAACAAACTGAGAATGAATTTAGCAACAAAACAAACAAATAATAACAAACAATCAAACAAAACCCCAAACAGTTTCTAGGAAGCTCCCTTTCATGCAAGTATCATGACAACATGATCCCTGAAAAAGAGGAGGTAAAATATATGTTACAATATGTTACAGAATCATAGAATATTCTGAATTGGAAAGGACCCACAAGGATCATCAAGTCCAACTCTCAAATGAATGGCTTGTACCGGGATTAAACCCACACCTTTGGCATTATTAGCATGATGCTTTGCCCAGCTGAGCTGATCTTGGGGAAAAGGAATCCTTTATATCACCAGAGGCAACAAAGACGGACAACAGAACCTTTAAGTAATGCATTTTCTTCTAGATAGAAGAAAAGAACATTCTCTAGCTACCACAAATAAGAAAAACAATGGGAATAGCCACAAAGTCAAATTAGAACTGAAGAACTTTAACAGGAACTTTAACAGGAACATTCGTTAGAGGGGTAATGGCTTTAAACTCAAAGAGGCCAGATTCAGTCTGGACATACGGATGAAAATTTTTTACAATGAAGTGAGTAAAACAACGGAACAGAGTGCCTGGAGAGGGAGATGGTAGATGCCCCATCTCTGGAAACATTCCAGATCAGTCTGGGCTCTGAGAAACCTCATTGAAGATGTCCCTGCTCATTGCAGGGAGGTTGGACTAGATGACTTTTAAAGGCCCTTTCCAACCCAAAATATTCTATGTTTCTATGAACATAGTGTTAATTGCATACCACATGGGTAGGTTTAAAATGAAATATCCCCTTGGTTGTCAAAAGTGAGAGTGAAACACGACGTGTGAAGTTTTCCTAAAATTGAAGAGCAGATCAGTAAGGATCTCAGACTTGAACCTACAACCAAATCTGCCAGCTGCTTCCCACACTGATCTCCTTGTTTTAGCAATGTGTATGAAAAAACTATATATTTAATAAATAAACAATTTAAAGTGTCTGATTACTTGATTAATGAAAATCAAAATTTTAGCACATATATACATTTATAGCAACACTGGCCGTTATAGCTATTTCTCACAAAGATACTTAATGTCAAAAGGAAAGTATTATCCCGGAATAAAGGAAAGGAATTATCCCAAAAAAATTATCTTTCTTTTTTTTTTAGGTCTGTATTAAGTCTGAATGGCTATGAAATATTGCAGATGGAAGGTTGTTAATGCTCTTAACATTTTATTATAAAGAAAAGAAGCATGTTCTCATTTGAAAAGTTTAGAATGTCTGTGAAGGTTATCTGAAGTAATCAAATGAGAAGAAAGAGAAACAGGTAATTAATGATATCTTCCCTGAGGACTGAGAAAGCTTCACTACTAGGGACAAAGTTATATTTCTCTTTATCATTTTGTGGAAAGATTATTTTAACATATAGAACTACAATTCATTTTCTCTGATTGAAGAAGTACTAAACTAAAACAAAATCATTACTTTTTACTAGGTAAACACTTATTTCTTCCATGGAACTATACTCCATCACAAAAATACTCAAACTGAAGCTCTGAAGCTACAATAATTGACTGCATTTTGAAAAATACAGTTTATTAATAGAGTCTTGGAAAACTAAGCAAACCAAAATGGCTTAAAAGAAAATAAAAACTGAGATCTTTCAGGAAATAAAATTAATCATAATTGAAAGATTTTATCCAGATATGCCTAGCTTTTAACTCAAGTATAAACTACGGATGGATAAATAAAATAGAATAAACTAAATAATGTGAATCTGTTGAACATTATTCTCTTAGCTATGAAATAGAAAGTCAGAGAGTTCAATGCACAAATTTTTATGAGTAATATCAATAGGAGCCTGGTGGCATCATTCTTTCCATTTCTCAGAACAAACTTGTACATTTCAAAACATGAAAATGTAAAAAACTATTTACTGAGATATTATGGTGGTTCCAACCCTCCCCAAAATGCACATGAACTGTCTGCTAACACAGCTGAAAGTTCATGGACAGATTCTCCCTGACAGGTAACAGAGGTAGTCCATTTTATGGTAACTAACTATACGGCAAAAAGAAAGCCATGCTCTGACTGCTGCATCATGAGAATAGTCCTTGAGTCTCTGTTTTTAAAGTCACACCTTAAAACAAACGGTATGATTCTAAGATATTTAATTTATTTTCTGTCTAACCCTGAAATTTTGTACTTAGTAATTAGTATCATTAATATTACCTGAGGAACTTCATAGCAGCTTCTTTTCTGATGCTCTTACATTTGAACTTGTTCAGAAATACTATGCTCCTAGATCAGGAATAAAATTAGAACATGACCCAGGAACCTACATTTTTAATCCTAAGAGAACACAGTCTGGTACCATGACAATTTGCAGTACCTGACACAGTTGTATTTTAAAGAAAAGCTGTCAGAAATGTTTCCAACCACTAATTAGGATTGCCTTATAGAGAAAATCACTCCTCTGTTTGAAATTAAAGGTGGGTCATCTTGCTGACAGGAACTCCATTAGCGGGTTTACCAACAGCAGAGAAATAAGAACTTGTTGCAAGCTGCTCAGTGTTAAATCTCTTTATCTGGGAGGATGGAGATGTAGAATCTGATTCCTGGTCTCTTGAACCAGTTTCAAATTAAATATATAAATTTATTGATGTCTGTGGAAGCAAAGGATAAAACGGACAACTCCAAAACGCTTGAATAATCCACTGGGAAAATTACTGTCTTTTGTGTTCCCCTCTTCTCCAGTACAGGAGAGCTTCACAGAGTGTGGAACCCACCTTTTTACATAGGTGTGGTATGAAATCCCTCCCAAACATGTCAGATACATAAAAGAAAGCTCAAGCCATATAAAGGAGCTATCTAGACTCTAGAAAAAATGAATGATAAAACAAATGTCACATTTCTGTCTTACTAGATAGTTCTAATAAACACACTCATTTGAGACTGTTCTCAGTTGGCTTTTTGGTGGTTTATGGTGCGGTGGTTAATGGCATGGACTTCACAAAAGGTCATAAGCAAAGACACCTTATTGCAGAAATCCAGGGTTCTTAAACTGTTACTTTGTCATGAGTTTCCATACCTGTGAAGCACAACAAACGTGTTTAACCAACCACTATAAACCACGATAGGAACATGCATCAGGTGTAACCAATCACCAACCCCCCACAGTGTGAGCACCTATTGGTTCTAACAACTGTTTTCCAGTTATGTAACTTGTTTTTCACCTCTAGTTCAGCTGAGTCATTCCCAGAATGCTGTCTGCTTAGCCGAAGTAGCAGAAGTGAGCAAGGATTTTACAAGGGCAACAAGGCCCTCATTTTGCAAGGCCCTCCTGCTCCGCAACATCTGGCCCTGCTAGAACATGCTCAGCCATTCCTGTGCAATGTACGACACAGTTCTCTAAAACAGAGCACTCAATTTTTAGTGATCAGACTCTATCTGTTCCATCACTAGCTTTCACAAGTACAGAACGCATAATCTTTAATGGCCATAGTCCTAATTATCCCTGTACCAAATGCATTACAGTCTGTCCTACCAGAACTGCAGTGATCCTACAGCAGTCCTGCTAACAGTCACAGGGATACCTCATCCCTGTGGGATGGTGTGTCACCATCCTATTGATTTTCAGCTACAGGACAACAAAAGATGGAAACCCAAAGAGTTGAGTATCTCCCTTATCCCTGATTTTTATCGCCATATCCATGTTGACCTAAGCTGCCACCTGGCCTGTCTTGCTGAACAGATTGGACCTCCCAATGGACGGCTAAAGGATCATTATGTCCTTGTTAAAGGTACTGATTCTTTTTCCAACAGAAATGAATGGTATTTTTGTATGACTTTGTTCCTGTATCCTGCATCCTGCTGCACTACGGATGGAAATACAATGAATATTGAAAACATCCTGGTCACTTGCATTCTTTGCTTGCTTAGGACATCTGGAAAATTTATAAGGTCTTTCCATGCACTTAGGCTTAAAAGTGTGAATTTATGTGAAGAAATTATTTTCTTTTCCAGTCTTAATGTTGTTTTAAGATATTTAGGGGTTTTGAAGTTAATTCCCAAGTTTACAGTCTGCTGTTAAGAGAGTGCTTGGAATAGCACACGCTTTGTCTTCCACACTGTAAATCTTAACAGTGCAGAGCACTCCATGTTTCACAGACAACGTAAAAGATACATCATCGCCATTAACCTTCCCCTCAGCTGCTGATAAAGTAAAATAGGCCCATTCTTTACAGTAACAGTAATGTATCTGTTCAGATAAATATTCCTCTTGCTGCAATAAAGTGCAGCCTTTTACAGCTGCATACCATCTTTGCAAACTATAACGTGGCAATTAAAATTGAATATGAACAGAATAGTAAGTGAAGATTTGAAGGCGAAAGGGGATGAAAGACCTTTTCCTAAAACTTTCCTCAGCAAAATCTGAAGTTCAACATATAAATCAATGTTTGCTTATGTGATTTTTTGAGTCTACGGCAAAGATATAATATTAAACTAATTTCTGGTAATCAGTGCTTGAAGGTTGTTAATTTGATATAGTTAAGCATCCAACATTTATATGCCTGACATTTTTTTATTGCACACAAGCCGGTTATATCAGGAGGCTGTAACTGAAGGACTGGTATAACTTAAAATTTAAGAAGCTATTTTATAAATATATAAACAGAATTATACTTAACAATATTAATAATTTAATAAAATGTATTATGATTTCATAATTGATCATAAGAGATTCAGAAGCTCTAGCCTTGTCTTGATTACTATGTAGCCTTGTGCAAACCACTGTCAGTTTCTCTCATTTTCCCACACCCACAAGACAGACTTTTGTATTTCTCGATCAAGAAGCATATTTAGGATCAGATCAACACTGTCTGGGAGGATTGGTTCATCACATTTATGTGCAAGGCTTAGTTAGTGGCCTAAACCAGCGAGATCCACTTATGGACTGCCTTGTACATTTATGTGTACAAGGTACATCTATCCTTGACTGATTTCTGATAAAGAATTGTGATTCTGAGGATATTTTCAGGATTTTCACTTTATAGTAATACTAATACTTCTGAAGAAAAAATCCGTTGATGATCTAATCATGTAATCTTACAGCCACGTCTTTTTATTTTTTGCTGGGTGTGGCATGAAAACAATACTTGCACATTTTTCCTCATGCCTATAACTCTGAAAGACTTTTTTGATTTACTTTCGTAAAAGAAAATAATAGCTTCAGAAATGTAGTAGCACAAGAACACATGCCATCTTATCAGTTTGTAAAACTACTGGAAAATAAATGTTCAAATACATCATTTTAATCTCATGTATCAAAATCCACTTCAACCAGCCAGATTTTTCAAAACAATAATTTATCATAAATTTCATGATCCACAAAGTAAGAAGACAAAGTTCTTATTTTATGACTCTTTAGCTGCTTATCCCACAGGACCATAGACTTCATGCCACACAGAAACTCCCAGCAACACATTTTGCCTGAATAAATGTATCAAGAGAAATTTATAGGGTTAGAGCCTAACAGCCCAATCATTTCTTTTCAAGTGTACATATATGAGTTGATAGCATTAAATTGAAGGCACAAGAACAAATAAATGAATGTAGTTAGTTTGACATATTCTTGGGTTCAAAGATTATAAAATAACTGCAGTTTCTCTATACTGGTGATTTATACTAATTTCAGCTGTGAGTGACAATTTTCTTGCAGTCAGCGCTGATACCTTACGGATGGTGGCTGCCCTATTGTTTAAGTTCTTCTGCACTTACAGCATTCACCCAATCGTAAAATTTTACTGTTTCCCTCGAGCTGGCAAAGGCACATGCACACCAGACCACTGAGGCAGGTTAGAGACTTGATATGGTATCAAATAAGTCTTCAATTCTGCTCCATTTGTTGCTTAGTTCCCAATTTAGTTTTTCTAATAAAGTCTCTTCAGATCAATTAAAGTTAAAATGATACCTATGAATACTACAAAATTCAGCCATAAATTCTGTGCTATTTTTCCTTCATAATTTGCAAAAAGTTATATGTGTTAATCCCAGACAAAACTGCACCACAAAGAGTTAGAGAGGATCACTTTTAATGTTTTTATGAAAGCAGACAAAGAAAAGGTTTCATAAACTGGTAAAGTGCTTTGGGATATATTGTTTTATGTAATTACTGTGGAAAGCCTGAACATCTGACTGGTAAAAAAGCCCCAAAACTTTTACAAGGTGACAACTGTTGCAAACACAGAAAGAAAGAGGAGAAAGTAATTGTGAGTACTGAAATGGGAAACAAAAGAGTAATTTCTGTGGTTAATACAGCAGTTTTGATGAATACTACCAGCACATGAAAAGCTTTTCTTGCTTCTAGAAAGGAAAGGATCAACACAGAAAGATCACCCAGAAAGTCCATCAGTGGCATTGCTGCTACAGTCTCATGTAAGGGAAGTCTGATTAAATGCAACTGTCTCTCCGTTTCAATATTATGTACATGTACATACCTGACTGTTGTACTACATCTGTATTAAAGGTTAGATCTAACTCAGTTCCTCAATTCAACAATTCCTTTTTGGCTTGTAAAAGGCAGGGTCTTGATGCTATAATTACTTCATAAAAATCCTATTTTTAGATAGACTCAAGAGTTTCACACTTAGGAAGACAGACATTTGTGTGAATGAGGAATTTTTACCCTGGAATTTTACATTCCATACTCTGACATGTGAAAGTCAGCTCTCTATTAACTACCTGAACAATCTTTCAACTTCGTAAAACTCTAGTATTTTAAAATTGTATCCCAGCGTATTTAATGTAAGTTTATTGAAAGTCATTTTGTTATGGAACAAGCAGAGCATCCAACTTAATATTATTTTCATGCTCAGAGAAACAGGAAATTACAGGTTATTTTAGGCCTATGTTACTTCCATAACAAACTTTTTTGAAATAGATATTTAAAAATAGTTCATTGGATCTGTAATAATATTCTAATTTACTATGTCCAATTTTTAACATTTACTGTATTAGTCATACTTTCTCTCTCAAGACGCAAAGAGAACTGAGGTAAGTATTTATAAAAAAATCTGACTTTTTCTGAGTCTTTACTTTTATGGAAAAAATCTTGCATCTAAGTGATCCTTTTACTAACAGTGATTAATTGTGCATGCTATCAGAAGTAAATTTGGGGAAAATAGTGAGAAAGAATCTTCATTTATAAAGATTTACATAACTTTGCATCCTTAGTCACGACTTGTGGAAAAAATACTGAATTATAAAGAATGGTTTTTAATATGAATTAAATGTTTAGTCATAGTTTGTAGGCAGTACTCACAATCTTTCAGCAGCTTGGATGCTTAGTCATTTTCCTCATTTATTAAGATACTTTCAAACACTTCAAAACAAAATAAAATCAATTTTAGAAAATAATTTTTAAAAAGCATAAACTCTGCCATTTCCTTTTATTCCCCTTGCCATTAACTGGGAGTATCCTAAATGTTCTGGAAGCATTTATCTCACTATACAACAGCAAGGCTGAAACGAGGCAGGAGAAATGACCAGTGACTGCTGTCTGAACAGTTACCTACCAAAGGATCTGCTCTCTGCAAATCTGTTGAAGAAAAGCAAAGGTTTTCATTTAAGAAAGTCCAGATCAGATTTGCAGAAAAGCGAAATGGAGAAATGGCAGATAGGTCATCTGCTCCCATGGAAATGGGAAGAAGCTTCATGCTTACTTGTACTGCTTTGTCAAGGTTTATGGAGTTCACGTAAATAAGGACTCCACTTTATTCTCTATTCAGTTGTCAAACTAGTATTATTAGCAGCATGTGAAATTATTTTAAATAAGAATATTTTTAATCTCAGACAAAGAATTGTTCTTATTGTTAGGTATATTTTCTTATGGTTTATGTATTTAAGAGGATTTTGATTTATCTTGCAAAAACATTATTACTCTGATTGTAAAAGCCACTACAGAGATAATGAATTTTAGCAAATACTAAACATCCAAGTAAACAACATGTTATTAGCTAGGAATGTCTTTTCACTGTGTGGAAGTTCTCTCATTGTTTATCTCTAAACCATTTTTCATTCTAAATCATCCTAACGTTTATTTCCTATGACAAAAATCTGATTTTAGAAACAGTGTTCAATAGTAATAGCTATTTATTACAGTTTTTGCTGCTTCCTCCTCTTTTGCTTCTCTAGTTGTTGAAAAATGGGTTTGTTTGCCATTATAAAAATCTGTTACCATAGCTGTTAGTTTACTTTATTACACAAGATAGGGAATGATATAACTCTTCCAAGTCCTGCCTTTTTGAAGGAAAAAAATATCTTCAGCCAAGATTGACTGTCAATGTAGTGTTTGCTAAGAATACAAACAAAATATTAAAATACAAGTGGTCCATACCAGGATACAAAGCCAATGGATCAAGGGTAAGGGAACCATCATGACGTACAAGACATAGGAGTATGCTGTAAATCATTTGTGTTGCACAGTCCTCTCCATTCAAAAGGACCATAACAATTTTTTTTCTTCGAAAAGAAATTCTAATTCTTAAGAAATAATATGGTGTAAATAACATTTTTTGATGAGGGGTGACAAATAAGTATTCCAAAGACATTTAAGATCTGTGGGGAACAGTAGAGATTTCGTAACAAAAGAAAAAAAGCATTTGTGGTGGCGGACAATTCTAATTTATAAACCAAAACTGAAGTACCTGCAGGGAAGGCTCCATTTCATGCCTAATGTTGAAGAACTGCAGTTTACATGATGCTAGGAGAAACCTAGACCTGAGGTCATACAGTCAAGAAAGGTAATGAAGAATATACCTGAAGGAGTAACTGGGTTGAGCTGAGGTGTTATCCCTCAAGGGTCTGAAGTTTTGCCACTGCAAAGTGAAAGTCCCACTGAAATTTTTACCAAACAAAATCATGTTCAATTCTCTCTGTATTGGCAATAATTTACATACGGTATTGTTCTTAAATTATTAGAATTATGTCATTTCAATCAATTAGATCCATAATATATTACGTGGATAAGAATAACATTTGCAGAGATTTAAAATGAAAAATCCAACAAATCTGAATTTTACCACCATAGAAAACAGAAAATAATTAAAAGAGTAACCTCATACCTGATTTGTGAATAATGGGAACATTTGCATTATATTTATTGTTATTGTGTGCCTTTATCACTTTTATTGTTGTGCTGCAGTGTAGCCCTTTGAAGGTCTGCCAAACCACTGCGGCTTACTCAAATGCAGGGCTGAATTTTAATTAAGCTTGGCAAAATACTCATTGAATTTGCTGAGCCTGATTAGGCCAGTCATCCTGATAGACGTGCAGAGGGCATCTTGCTTACTTGTTTTAACAACTGACAGAGACAATTAGTAGATTCTTGTAAAATAGTTAAATGTGAAAAATGTAGAATGGCATCACCTCTTTTCATTGACAGCCTTAGTTTTTTATGTATTCAGCACGGCTAGAAAAGATTTCTTGGAATTGCAATAATGAAGTACTGAAGGGTAATTCAGTATTCATATTTGTGAAGATTAAATCACAAAGATATGCATTTTGTGCCACTAAAGTATTCCCCATAAAATCACAGCCCAGTGAAGAGGAGTCTCCATGGTCTCTGCAGGGTAACATTAAATATGTATGCAAGTGGATGCCTTCTTACAGGTGACTTTTCACTTTTTCATAGCAGAGATACTAGGACCCCTCTCCAGCTTATGAACTTAGAATATCCTGTCTCTATATATCTATGTCATATATCTTCAATCTTTCCTGTGAAGCGTGACTACCAATTGTAAAGCCAAATATTCATCTTTATCTCTGTTCTCTGTGACAGTGACAGTTTCATTTTTAAGAAGTTTAACAGTCAGGTGGATTTTGGCTTAGCAGCAATGTCCTTAGTACACTCCTGTGCATTCCTCAGTGCTTAGGGATGCTGGTTTTGATGTTTTCTCCTACCTATTAACACAAGTTTAGGGGAAAGAAAGCTTGTGATGTATTATGAAAAAAATGTATAATATCTGCCCTGTCAACCAACCTGTTATCCCTAGAACTCTGTAAGAAAGGAAAAGTACTAGACAGAAATGGCAAATAAGGTGAACAAGGCCACTGATATTCTTTGAATGTAACTTCAAATTTTTTTGACATGAAAGGTCATGAAAAGTACAACAAAATTAACAGACTTTTAATTCAAGTTGTTTAGTATCAGGCTAGTAAACAAAATTTTAACTGTAAAGTTAAAAATTCCTTATACAGTGATTGAGCTTCAGCGATCAAAAATCCCAGAGTAAACAAGAGTGACTGCAGCAGAAGCAAGAATAGAAAATAAATTTCCACAAACCACAACACTTAAAGATTGAATTGCAGACACCAAAGAGCTGCCTTCCCTCTAAATGAAAAGATGTGGGAAACAGAAGTGGGGAAGATGTACTGTGTAAAAATGGAATATGTACAGTTAAGAGAAGGGCAGCAAATTTGTGATTTAATGTCCTTCAGTACAACCAACACACAAAAATAAAGGGTGGAGAAGATGGAGCTAATATTTTATTTCACTGCTAAACAGCAATTTTCATCAGTTTTGTGTGCTATTTCTAGGATGATGGTAGCAAAAATACAGAAGTACCTGGCATAAAAATTCTATTAGGGGACTTCGTCTCCGTCTACAGGCAAAAGCCAAGGAAACAGACTAATTCAAAAGAGAGTTCTAACAAAATATTGTTGATTACACCCTTCCCTCAGTCTCTTGTAATTAATCTTCTTTGTTATAAATCAAGTTAAGAAGACAGCCCCCTATATAATCCTTACTATTTTGTTATTAATTGAGATATTTGTACGTCTAAGCAAAGGATTTGCTTTTAATAAGCATACTAGAATTGGATAAAAACATGAGAGAAACAAATTAAAAACCAAACCAAGTAAAACAAAGCCCTTTTACTAATTACTTAATCTAATGATAGAGAGAATTTATATAGCAAAGATCATGTGCAGTATAAATAAAATTTCCAGAAACATTAGCTAACAAAAAATTTTGCTTGGAGTACAAGTATTTAAACTTATTTTCTGGAGTTTTACTGGCACACAAAAGGGTAAAAGAACACTTACATGTACCATCATCACCATGGTCACTCCTGCTGTCCACAGCATTTTCACATTGTCACTTTGACAAGGGTCAGCCATATCCCCAAGGTTATGTCTTATTCAGGATGAAGTGTTTATTTTTCAAAGGACTGATGAAGTGTAGAAAATAATTAGCATATTCCAAACTCTAACTTTACTATGTTGTTTACAAGAATTTCCCTTTAAGTGCTGTATCTTTGTTATGCAAATTCTTTCCTGAGTCACTGCCTAGCTTCACCCATTTCAATCCAAATTTATAATGCAAATCCCACTGTTTTTTAAAATCAAGATATATGAGTTATTGATCTTAGGTAACTCATTATTTCAATTTTTCAACCTATATATATCTTTGCCACAGAGATGATACATATTTTTTTACTTTAAAAAATCTACAGAATTATGATAAATATTACATTATATTGTTCAGTAGACAGATCAAGGTCACAAAACAAGTAAAAAAACCCAAGAAATAATATTCAAATATCTAGTAATTGTTTAACCTTATGGAGGGGTTTTTTTCCAAAATTAGCTGAAAATTACTAGCATTTTGGGTCTATGTCTAGAACATTGCTGGCATTGTTCAACACATTTAGGAAGCATTAATGAAAAAGTTGGTTATAATAATGTTATAGATGGCTTTAATTTAATAAAATTATAGATGACTCTACCAACAGTAAGGATTTATCCTTTGTTTTCCCAGAAGTACAAATAAACAATTTTTTGAGAGATATTGTGAAATAAATTTGTATGTTCTATTTCAACATCAAAATACTGTTGTCTTTTTTTTTTTTTTAATCCTAAAAGGGCATTATTTATTGCAATTTTTGTGAAATCTAGGCACTTATCAAGCTATTTGTTCTCAGTAGGTGCCTGCCAATCATTATCATTATGATTTTGGCAGCTTTCCAAGACAGATACCCTCCATCTGCTACTGTTTCACAGAAACGGTACCTTGAGGTCCACTTGACCTATGAGCCCTCAGTCTCTCCAGCAATTTAATAATAATAATTTCTTCCCAGTCAATTAGGTTGACAAAAAGTGCCCCATGGAAACATCTCAGGTTCTACCCTGTTTTCCATGCACAGTTCCCTGATCCTGTTTCTTTCAGGACTTCAGTTTCAAGCTAAGACGTTTACATTCTCCCTTGTCACAAGATTATGGGAAAGCCCCCCCAAAAAAGAAGGTGTTGAAATTTTTCCTGAATCCATTAAAAAAAAAAAAAAAAACATTAATTAAGGTGGTGTAGAGCCTGTGGCTCTTGTGATCCAGGGCTGTGATCTCTAGTGAGTGAACATGGCAATGCTGAGGTTGAGAGACTCAGGCTTAGATCCCTCATTTACAGACAGAGGTTTGAAGATCACCTTTGACAAAGGAAATAAATGTTGAAGTTTCAAACTCCATGCAATATTTGGGACTATTCAAGGATTACAGTGTTAGAGAAACTAATATTAAAAATTCTGCTACTACAAGCATGAATAATTCACAAGTGTGATGGGATGTTCTACTTCCTAGCCGGTAACAAAGCATCAAAATTAATTTTTATTCACAAATATTAACCACACTGATACATAAAGAGAGATCTAAGATATTACACCATAGAAAATGTGTTTTTATTGCTCTGATAATAACATTCATAAGGTTTCTGCATGGATGACAGATTTTCTGGTCATCATTTCTTTTACATTTACCACCATCAATGAAAAAATATTGCAGAAGTCTTCTTATTTTCAGAGCAATCATCATGTCACAGGTTCAACAAACAAATTCTAATAGCCCTCACTTCGACATGGGCCATCCCTGTGTTAGATCTCTGATTTTTTGGCAAAGACGAATTGTTTGATTGTGGCATCATTTGTCAAAAATTGTGTCTTGAGTTGTCTGGTTATCTAATGTACCTTAAAAGTTCCAGTTATCCTAGAGCAAAATACTAGGAAGAGAAAGCATATAATAGAAATGAAGGTTGATTATTTAATTCTTGTCTTTTCTCTGCTTAACTCCGGAGCTTGGGCAAACACATTGGATAGGGGAATGAATAGAAAGTGAAGGGGAAAAAAAAAATGGCAGAGTGGAAATACACTAGCTGTTTCATCTCATAACTCAGAAATATTCTACATTCCCACCACTGGAGACAAGTTCTGAAAATAGCACGTGCATTTTTTAGCATGTCTACTTCGTGTCTTGAGAGTATCTGATGTAACCTACTTCCAATTATATTAATGAGAAGAGCAGCAGTCACTGACATTCTGATATAGCTCAATACCACCAAACTTCTTGGCAAACAAGCAAAGAGGATTTGGATTACTTCAGAATAGCAAGACACCTTAAGGAGGGAAAAGCTCACGCACACATGCATACACAGATGCAGACAGTGATTCTCTGCAGCTAGAAACTGTATTAACAGAATATTTGTTTCACGTGTAATAAATGCACATTTTCGTGGAGAGCACATTATCTATTGTTAATCCAAAAAGGGAAGCTTTAACACTATGAAATGAACGTTTCCTTCAAGTCACTCTTCTTATAAAGACCATTGGAAAGAATAAAAAAAATATTCACAAATATTTCTAAGTGATTTTACTTATGAAATAATATGCACAAGTCAAACTAAAGTACATACAACACAAGTCAAGCTGAAGCAGAAATTAGAGTAGAGAGATTTTTGGGTCATCTATTTTTATACATGTACTTGTATGGGTGTGCATGTCTTTATACACAGAGAAAGAAAAGGAGAAGATTGTTCTGAGGAGATGTGGGAAATCATCACTTACACTGCAACAGCCATGTAAGAACTGCTCTGCATCTACAAATCATGTCTGACATAAATAGAAGCTAGTCTACTTTTCTCTGGATTCTTAGAGTTTCCTTCTTTAAGTCCACTGCAAAATGCTATGTGACTTTCTTGTCAGACAGACTTCATAACCAAGACCTTTTCCTAAAAACATTATGACTGACCAATAAACCCCTACAATGGAAGGAGGCTCAGAGGATATGGGCAGAGATGTTCCATGAAGCTCAGGGAATACTGCAGGGTTTGACTGACCAAAGCTGTTCTATAGAAGCTGACTTAGCACCAAGGGGACCAGAGGGTGGCATTTGTTACGAGTAAAAGCTATCAACAGTTGAGTGGATCAACAGGAATTGCAAAAGTTTCTCCCCGAGTTCATCAGGAGAGTGTGAATGTCTCCCTGAGCTGGCCAGATCAGCATGGGGAGACTGAATGCCTGAAGAAGAGAAGCTATGGCTTAGCCCAATAAAGACTATAAAACCTGAAAAATTAACAAAAGAATTCTGGAGAGCTCAACAGGCTTGAGCTGGTTTCAACCAACACATATGCCTTCCTGACAAGGGGGGATGGCCAGCATGGTGATGGTGAGAATAGCATAGATTTGTGACTGGACTGTATATATTGCTGAATTTCGCCAAGTGTAACTTACATTTGTATTGTGTTATATGGTGTATATTGCACTGTCCCTCTAAATCAGAAATTCCATGGAACATCAACTGTCTTTTTATATAAGTAAATTAGATATCCCTCCACACATGGAATATCTAAAAGAACCTGGCTGGAGAGTATGGAACTCTGACAAACATGCAAAAAGAAGGTAATGCCCAAATGAGAAAGACAATTATTTACAAAACATGCACCCCCAATTTGTCATGCAGAACAATTACTGCACAGCCAGTTATTTTAGTAAAGTGGCATGGACAAGACAATCTCATTGCTTCAAGATCATATTTCATGAAGAGAAAGCATTTCTATACTGAATGACAGAAACCGATGTTAGTCAATGGGCAATGCTCACACAATAGGCAGCAAGGGTTTGTTCACGGTACCTTTGCAGAACTAAACATGCCTGTGGCAGACGGTGTGAAACAATTCTATCATGTTGGAAAACCTGCAGTGAACACTCTGATGCTCATTATTAGCTCGAAAAACAAGCAAACAAAACCTGCCCTAATGTTAAAATGCCAATATGGAAACTTGTTTTTTTTTCCTCTGACCTCCAATAATTACTGCCTGGTTATGCACAGAGTGAAAAAGCAGGTGTTTGAGGTCTTTCAAAATGAGGGCTCCATTCTATTTCCACTGAAATCCAATTAAAATATTTCATCTGACATTAATATGAACAGCACCAATTCCTCAGAGGAAAAGGGTTTTGGGATGTCTCAGGATAGTTGTGTATCATGATAGACTTCCCCATTTCTATTCCTACACCTTTGCTCAGATTTACTTCTGGTTATAAGAGTTGAAATTAAACATAAAATAAGCAAATCTCAAAGAAATTGTTGTCATGAGTAAATTGTAAGAATAGTCCTGATTGACTTCAAAAAGACATGACTCCTTTTTTATCCCTGTTGTCTCCTCTCTATCTCCTTGGAATAAATGTTAAGTTTCAGTAAAATATTCCTAAAGACTCTTTTTAATGACTTCATAAAGAATAATTTTCAGGTAAATATTAATGCATACACTGAAAATTAGAAAAAAAATCTTGCAAAAGTGGCAGCGTCCTGTAATTCAAAACCTTAGGCAACATAGTAGAAAGGAAAGACTAAGTCTCCTAACATCATATAATTTTTCTAACTCAAACTTATTACTGATTTTTTTAAAAAGAAAATTAGCAAGATGTCAATAACTTTAATTCTAACTATATATGTATTTCATCTGATCTTTTCTGATTACTGCTTCCCAGCCTTTTATGATTTTCAAGAATCTTGAATGTATCAATTATAATGGACTTTCTCTAACAATTTAAGCACTACATCATCTGAAATACTATTGCTATTTCTTATTTTAGCTATTGAGAAATACTGAAAAGTATGATTCTGGAGCAATTGATAGCAAATGTTGACATTTTTATAGCAGCTACAAAAACAGGTGATATCAAGGCCAGAATGGCTGAGCTATTACTACTGAACCCTAAACATAAATGGCATTTCTGTGATTTATGAGTAAACTTAATAGCTTCCCTCTTTACTGTGCTCTACAAGTAAAGAAAAAAAAGTGAAGATAGAAGAAAAAAATTCACACCAAACAATGCTTTCAAAAAATCTAAAGCTAGAATATTTTCATATCCTTTTAAGAACAATACAAAGTGAGATGAAACATTAGTTTTTAACAGCAGGTTAGAATAATGATTGCTTTTCAACTTATTCGTGACAGATAATAGGGCAAAATTTTCCTTGAATTTGTTTTTCTAGCAATAAGATATAATGAATGTATTCCATTAACTGTTTAATACCCAGTCTGAAAACCTTTTGATTGTTCCTTCTTTAAATACAAAACATTCTTACCAAGTCTCTCAAGAAAACTGCTTGAAAATGAAGAAGTGATACACAGCCCCATACTTGCCTGCACACTCACTTTTTGTCCCAATGCTTGTATAAATGCACACTCAACATTTGACTGTGAATGCACAGAGAAATTGGCTTTTTCTCCCTCCAGTATTTTTTCTGTGCCTGGAGTTTCTGATATGATAATAAAAGTAAAGAAAATTCACAGCATATCTTACTTGACTTTTCAAAAAAGTTTTACTTACATAGTGCATATACAAACTCAAAGGCAAATAAAAATGAAATCCATTCTCTTCACCCGATAGGGCACAATAGAAAGATGAATGAACCAGTAGTGAAGAAAAATGAGGTCTCCAAAAATAATCATTTCATTAGGTCTCCTGTGGTCATTTGAAAATCTGTGACCACTTTTTTCTCTGACAAGCAACAAGCACATGACAAGAAAAACAGGAAAACAAAAGGCACACAGGTGTAACCTTCCCAAAGTACGGAAAATTAAGCATTGTGGGTAATAAGAGAAAGACATTTTTAACAGGGACAAGATACTGCCTCAGTTCTGATCAGTCTCACAGAGATGTAACACAAGGCTTATCTGAAGCCCATGTCACAGACTCACAGAGACAATGAGGCAACTTCATGGATAGCTGAGTCCAACCCCCTGCCCAGAGCAGCGTCCAGGCTGTGTCCAGGGCTGGATTTTAAATATCTCCAGTGATGGAGACTCCACAGCCTCTCTGGGAAACCTGTCCCACTGTTTATCCTCAAAGTATAAGAGCGCCTTTTCTGTTCACAGTATAAAAGAACTTTTTGTGTTCACAAGGAATCTCATGAGGTTTTTTTTTCTTTTTGCCTACTGGCATCTGCCCTGTCAGAGGACACCACAGAGGAGAGCCTGGTTCCCTCTGGATTCCTCCCCATTAAATATTTGCAGAGCTGCATTCTAGCCACCCCGGCCTGCACTGGTGGCTGGGGTTGTTCAAACCCACGGGCAGGACTTGGCACTTCCTTTTGTTGAATATCATACCCCTGTTCACAAACCTCTGGGCACAGATGTGCAGATAGTTTTCAGTCCACTTCACTGTCCACTCATTTAAGCCATACTTCATTAGCCTGTCTACGAGGATGCTGAGGGGCAGCCTCAAAAGCCTTGCTAAAGTCAAGATAAATAACACTCACTCTTCTCTCCTCATCCACCAAACCTGTCATCTCATTGTTGAAAGCTGTCAAACTACGTAAATGGAAGGAAGAGTTTATTTCAGGTCTTTGGTTTCTGGGTGAAAGGAATTGAATGGATGAGGTAAGGACAAGAAAAAGGAAGATTCAGACCAACTGCATATTTTGCAAATAGAATTTGCAAAATTGTTTACAATTTTGTATTGTTAGATTACAGACTACTATTTTGCAGTCAAGAAAGTGAAGAAATTGGCATTCTCTTAGCTCCATTTCTTCTTCCTTTTCTCTCTCTTAAATAATTAACCAGAACATTGAAGTGTTGAATACATACAACTCCCAAAATCAGCACTGTTTCTGACATGCTCTGCTCAATTCCAGATGTTACGAACGTGAGAAAAATGTCTCCCAATAAATTAATGTGATTGCATAGGTAACTGTTATGTCCTATTTCAATAAATTCAAAACATTTTGCTGGAAAAAAACAATAGCACTGTGTGAACATTTTTAAAAAGGAGAAATAGAGAAATGACACTTTCAAACATCTTTGAAACAGTAAAAGAAAAATATAAACCTTCAATATTTAGAGATGTGTTTCTTAATCAGTTAGTAGTTAGATTAATCAATAATAAAATGTACAGTTTTGCCAGACATTATCTGAACTCTAAAGAAAAATGTTGACTTTCCTGTAGCAAGAAGGTAAATTCAGCTTTACTATTCTATGCAACCAACAGCCTCCTATGAAAGAGTACGTCAGAATGGGATGAGAAATCGTTTGGGCAGCAGACAGCCAGACTCAGACTTAGAAAAGGATTTGTGCAGTTACTTTAAGCACAACTTCTTTGCTGAATCACGTGTTTAAGTGTTCTGCTGAACAACAGAGCAACAACCTCATATTTTGCTTGTGTATTTGTTTTCTACAGTGTAGGTTATCAAGGAGAAAAATAACACTCTATCTGTATTTTAAAGATAAAGAAATATATATATAAGAATAACTATTTTTTTACTGGAATTAGAAATTCCAATGAAAGAACCTAAAACATAAAAGAGAGGATTTTTTTACCTGAACAGCATGCAAGATGCAGTCTTCTTTATTTATTTAAAACATAAAATGTTTCATTCCTGTGTCTAAAATCAGTGAAGAAAAGAAATAAAAATCTCTTTGAGTGAAATCCTTTTACTATTAACTTGTTTCAAGTTTCCCATGGATGTCAATGGACTCAGGATGTGTAAGTGAGGTATTACCAGTTCCCTCCGATATACATGTGTCTGCTTAGTCGTGCCTTTAGTTGTGCCTGCATAAAGGAGAAATTAATTTTTTCTCCATTGAACACAAACTATGAGTAAGGATACACTTATTAGATACCAACCAACTATTCTAAAAAAGCATTTAGGGTATTGCTAAACTAACTGATTCCTGAATATCCTAACCCCTTTGCACATGCATGTTTTATTGATATGGTAATATATCTTTTTTTACCTTAGAATCCCTGCTGTATTCAATCATATAATGGGTGGTACTTGTTTAATGACAAATTACTCAATATCCTCTTTCCTTTTCATTGTTAGACCCTTCAAAACATTTTCTGGATACAAATTGCAAAATCTCATCAGATTTTTTTCACTCTACATAGCTATCAATAAATTAATTTCTGCACCATTATGAGACAGGAGTTCATTACTATCCCATTCTACAGAAGAGAAATAGAACCACAGAAAGAAAATTAGAAGTATCTTCTAATTTCAGGTGTCTAAATTTACAACAAGCACTTGATATTTTCCATGATACGTTCCCACTGGTTTCTAATCAGACTTCAAGGCCTGAAGTTTGAAACTTGAAAATAAAAACTCTTTCATTATTACACAGGAAAGTGGTGGTTTTGAGAAGCTGTTCATATAGGAACTTTCCGGCAGAGGGACAAAATCTAGCTCTGCAGGGCAATATTCAATTTCTTCAACCATTTCTATTGTTATTCCTTTTTTTTTTGGTAGTACTTTTTCAGTATCAATCACCAATATAAACCCATTGGCCTATAACTATTTCCTCTTTTTTTTTTTTTTTTTAGATGAAGGACTTCTTATTTTAGGACTTGTTTACTGACATGCCTACTCCAATATGCTCCTACTCCAACAATCATTGAAGTCATGTACTTAAAAAATGCCTCCTCCTAATATATTTCGTCTTTCTCCTGCATGCAGGCTCAGCTCAAATTAGACCATACTGACCATACAGACCAGATCTGTACAGATTTAGTGCCTTTATTAAATATTTATACTAAGTATGCAAATGCAGCAGAACTGAAGCTGTAAACTTCCTAATGACTTGTATTTCTATAATATTAAATAAACAAGCATTAAATGTGTTACTTTAGTATATTTTATACATTAAATTTCTACTATTTCAATAGCAAATAGATGGACAAAATACATCAAATTAATGATGACTAAAAATATAAATTATTACTGACAGATATATGAAACAGAGTAACTGACAACGGTAGCAAATTACTATCGCCAAACTACACAGTGAGACATTGCTTGAAAAATATGTCTATCTTCTGACATCAGAGGAATGGTTAAATGTGGACTTGTCTTCAAATATAAATAGACTTTTCTACCTAATCTCTCTGACTTTTCACTCAAGTCTCCACTCCCTGCCTCAGACTCAGGCATTCTGTTTTACACGCTTCATCCAAACACCACTTCTCTGGATTTCCTGTTTTTCAGTTTCTCCCATTTTCTTATACAGTCATTCCCCAGGTTTTGTCTCAGATTCGCTGATCCATGTTCACTTGCCCAGATGCCCCATTCCTGCATCTGATTTCCCAGAACTAGGTCCAATAGCTGTGCTCCTGTTCATGTCTCACCTTCCACGCCCTATTCCATGCCCACCCACTAACACCCATCTCAGTCCTTTCAGTCCCATTTTCTGCTTGGGTCTCCCCTCTCAGACCCACCCTCCTGTACACCATCTTGCCTGCTTTTACTCCTCTTGCTCAAGTTTCTCTCTCAGTCTTCCAGTGGGATTTGAAGAATGTCTCCCGTAACTCCCTGTTCCAGCTCACTTCCCATGAAAAGGGCCAAGATTGCTTCCTGAGCTCTTCAGTCCATTTAAACATTGTCTGTTTCCTCACACCACTCCCTCTGTACTGTGGGCTGTTCCCCATGGCCCCACTCCTAGGACCCACAGATCTCCCCTCCCAGTCACACTTCAGAGGGATGCATTAGCTGCTGCAGGAGAGAGGAAAGAGACAGGACTCTCCTGCAGCTTTTCCCTCCTGTGGGAAAGGAGTTCAGGGAGCTCCATGGTAACCCCACAGAGATGGGCTGGGTTTTGCTTTGGAAAACAGGGAGGCAATGCAGCAACAATACAGAATTGCTGAAATCAGGCCAGGGAAAGTAGGGCAAGAGAGCAAGATGACTACAATTAATAGTATTTCGTTATTAATAGTGTTGATATCCAATGCACCAGACTGTCAATGGTGTGTACACAGAGGGTGAGGATATGAACACACTGACTGTATGAGCTACCAATTACTTAGGGTAGGAAGCTCTTACTGAAAGTACAGAAGAGTCGTTTTCCTTCTTTCACTTGCTTTTGGTTCGGGTGCCTGAATCCAGATTTAGCATGACCCAAGGAAAGCCTCTCTTCCTGCCCCTGGAGGCCAATCCAGCAATCCAGGGCTCCCACTGCACCAGCACCAGCTGTGCCCTGTCCAAAACTCACGCCTTCGTCAGCTGGGCTGGGAAGTCCTGGGAAAGGCAAGGGTGACACCCTGTACAAAATCCCTGCCAGGCATCAAGTACCTGTAACATGTGCCAGACCCTTCCAACAATCTGCTGCCGGAATGATTGCTTTGAAGCAGGGTAAATCTGCATCTTTTCCCTGCTGTTTGTCTTGAAATCTGCTCACCAGATTGGCCCAAAATGAGTGGAAACTGACTCCAGGTGAATCAGCAGTTAAGCACTAATCCCTGTGCCAGAGACCAAGAAGTAAGAAGGTGAGGAAAGAATGTCCTGTTTAATTACAGAGCAAATTTAATTTTCCTTAGGTATTTATTCCATACATTAGACTTGCACACCTATCAAACCAGTGCATCCATCTGAACAGTAGTGGCTGCATACTGGATCAATAACCACTAATCTAAAGTGCCTCAAGAGGTTTGCTTCACATCAGCTTTACATAAAGACAAAACTAAGTTTTGTTTCTTTGTAGTCACTTAAATACTTTCATTTCAGGATTAGGGGGTACACAGACCTAAAGGTTTTTTTCTTCCTTATTTATATGTTTGGATTACTCAGCAGAGTAAGAGAAATGCCATGGATTTTACTTCCTTTGCTAAACTAAACATTATGAAATGTAAAGCATATTCTACTCAAGTCTAGCAGACTGTTCATCCTCACAGCATTATCAGTCACCAAACCTGACGTAAATCCCATAACCACCCTGCCATAGGCCTTTTGCTTTGCCTACATGCTCATGAAAAAACTCAGCAATTTCCAGATATTTCCATTATTGTCAGTAAATTCTAACTTGCCATAGAAAAGGAATTAGGTTGCTCTCTATCCCTGCTATTATTTTAATAATCTACATTTTTTAATTTAATATTTTCAGGTTGAATAATTTCAACTAGACATGTCCTATGACTCACTAATGGTTAACAATTTAAAAAGCAGTAATTAATATTCTGCAAATCCCACTGACAATTCCAATTATATAGCACTGTATTCTCCTTTGAATACATTTCAGATTACAAAGTGGAAAGAAAGTCTGTACTCCTTATTCTCACTTTTTTTTGGGCTTAGGAGGAAAGAAAAGGTGGCTACATATTTATATCATTGTGATTCCATATCTTATAAGTCCCTGGTTGGAATGTAAATGATCAAATTTCTAAGTTCAGGCTTTCTGTCTTTTTGCTTATCTTCCCCATCTGTCAGAATAAGAAAGACACTTGGAGACCCGAATATAATTTGATAGTGTTGGTCTATTTTCTCAGTTTACAAGTCTTTAATGTTATTTCCACTATCAGTGGACTCTGTTGAGATTGGTCAAAAAAGAAAAGTAATTGTGACTTTAAAATTAAATTCAAAACACTACTAAAATGTAATAAAACCAGATATGCTGACAATCAAACAACACTTAGAAATATATATATTTTCAGTATGTGTTTATTGTGAGTCAAGTATCAAACCTTCAATATGAATCCAGCTTTTTAATTTATTTTTTTTAATAACTGTCTTTGTAAGCTTTAATACGTACAATGAGCAAAAAGCAGGTATTCCACTCTGTGTGTATGTGTGTGCAGTGTGTGTTTCAGCTTACTGGTTGAAGTCTTGTGGACTTTGTGAGTTTATTCTTCTGCACTATGCTAATTTTTACTCCACTGCTTGTCTGGCTCAGGCTTTTCTTGTTCTGTTAAGATGAATAAAGCAAAGAAGTTTTCCTTCAGTATTTGAACATTATTTCAGGAAAGTTGGTACAATTTAGGATCTGAGAAAAATTTTCAATTATGAAAAGTGTCTCACATTATTTTATCAAATACTTCTGATCAGAATAATTACAAGCAAAATGTATATAATTATACATATTTTCAGTTATAAATACTAAGAAAATTTGTCACTCAAATAAAACAGTATAAGTTTAAAAACTCAACTGTCACTTTTTAATCTCACACAAACATTAAAATCTCCAGTGAAGTCAGAAAAGTAGGCCCAACTTATGTCAGCCAGTGCTCTGCCTCCAAAAATAACTATTTTCTTACATAATATCTAAGAACCCCTATGGAAATGCCATAATTATAAATGCGTCTTACAGTTACCTCCATAACTATTACAAGAACAGTGTACTTTGTACATAATATTGCCTAAAGTTCAGGAAAACGACAGTGTTTTGTGGAATTCGCTGTTACTTTGTTTATATCCAGTGACACATTTGGCTTGTTCTCAAAATGTTTTCATAAAGTTCTTATACTTCCACTAAAATCTAAGGCAGCACAAAAAGATACAACCCCCCCAAATAACTTTTAAACTATATCATTATACGGTTGTAAATATATTTCACTGAAACACTAACCAAACATATTGATGCAAGATAAATGTTTAGCCAGTGTTTACATACTTTGAAAATACTGTTGCTTTTTTTTAAAATTCTGTTTATATTGGCATATGATTTAACACATCTACATTTAAATAAGGGGGGAAAAAGTCAGAAGTATATAAGTGTGTTCTGCTTATCTTATCACAGTAATTTACATGCAAATTCAGTGGTAACAAACAAAACTTCTCCTCAGGAAGGCACCTCACAGGTTTCACCTGATAGCATAGATGTCAGCACTGTTCTATCCTTCCCATATAAATTTTTAGTTTAAATGTTGTCTCAGAGTAGCACAGGCACTTTAAGACACATTGCACTTTGCTTCAGAGGTCTTTCATTGCATTTTGATGAAATTTGCTTAAAAGTCAGGGGTTGAAGATGCCACGGATACACATCAATTTGTAGCGAGGACCGGTATTCCCAGTGAGGTTGAGTTATCCTTAAGCTTGACTGTAGAGATTTGGTGTTTGGAGCCTTTTTCCTGAATTTTATTAAGTGTAAGTCTTACTTTGTGATGCTTGGTTGCATGCTTTATAAAAACTATAGAAGAGTTAAACAAAATGCAAAGAATAGCAAACAAAAAGGATAAAGAGGATAAAATATGTGAGGCAAACTGAGAGCTAAAGGAACAGAGTAGTGTCTATAAAACCTGAAAACTCCAGGGAATGGATCATATCTTCAAGGTAACAATACAAATGAAATTGCCCTTTTTCTAAAACTGTGAAATGAAGAACAATCACCCATGGAAGAAAAAGTGTGGGCCGGGATAAACTAAAATACAAGAACATCATAAATGAAAGTGGATGAGAAGCATCATACAAAAATATTCACAAACAATATGGATGTAGTCACCTAACTGACAATGTTGGTGGTCCTGCAGTGGCCAGGGCCACAGACAAGACACAGTCTCTTTTATGTTCTAAGTTAATCCTCTGTGGGCACGATAACCTTCAAGCTATGACAGGTCCCACTGGGAACAACAGCATCTCTAGGGAATGGGGCTCTACAGCTGAGTCAGAAATACTTGCTTGTTACTTGAATCGGTTCAAACAGAAAAGAAATATGTAATCTCAAAATGTAACAACAGTTCATAACCTGTCTCAGAAAATCATCTGAAAGGACTTTGATGTAGCTGAACAAAATAGGGCACCTTTTGGAGACTAGAGAAAAGCTGATTTCCATTTTATAGTTTAATAATTTTAGAATAAGTCTTCTAAAGACTCTTTAAAAACTGAACGCTCCTGAACCTCTCTCTTATTTCATCACTAAATATTTATAACACCAATGTTTCCACAGAACTGATACACAAAATGTGCTATTCTGGACTGCATGCTCATTTATCATGATGTCAGTATTTCTATTATGAGGGTTATGGGGAAGAAAGTAAAACCCCAAACAACTCAAATTTTGCATGCCTGTCTTTTCTGGGATTAAACCTCCCCAAAGTGCTACCTCAAAAGCAGCTCAGTTCAAAAAAAAACCACAACTCTGAAAATCCCTAACAGTGCAGATTTATCTGCTTATATTTTCTCTTCAACTTTATACTGAGATTTCTGATTTACCTATGAAAAGATATGGAGCTTTTGAGGCATTTAAATAATATGGTAAGCAGAAATGAACCACAGCACTGCTTCTTACAAGAAATAAAGTTTTCATTTAAATCATGCCTCTTACAACACATATGCAATCTTATTCTATCAGGACATCTCACCTGGACAATCTTTCAGAACATCTGAAAAGAATACTGATGACTAAGGTACAAAAAATCAGTATTAAGGGAAAATCTTATGAATGTTAAGAAATATTCTCAGGTTAACTTAAAGCTGGTTGATAGTTACCCATCAAGATGCAGAAACAACTTTGTTGCAGCCACACCAGACAGCTGAGCTGTGCAGGCAGGACACTGGAGAAGAAAGTGTGAAGCATCCTAAGAGCTCTGCTGTGCTTCCTTCAGCTCCCTCTACAACCACACCATCACCACAATCTCTACTCATAAATACGAGATCTTTATTATTTAAAGTAACTGCCCAGTTGCAGTTCACTGTGTTGAAAAATAAACTAGAGCCCTTCTAAAGTCATTTTAATTCTGCATGAGGTAGTCTGCATAAGTTTAAATATGCTTAAACTTATGTATGTTCACTTCATATCTTGAGTGTTTAAAATAATTCTGATCACCTGTGGAGGTGATTCATCAGATTTGTCTGAATCTTGGTCTTAGTAAGACCCAGCAGCAATGTATGTTTACATTTATTCTCCTCACAAGAGAATAAGGGCTAAAATAGTGAATCCCACAATTAGCCTCATAGGTGATGGATTATACAGCAAATGGACTGGATCTGAAGAATTGTCATGACACACGGTTTAAACCAGTATCAATGGAAATATATTTAGAGAAAGAAAAGAGCGTAATTAAAAAGAAAAAACCAAGCATGCATGCACTCTTTCTTTTATGCCTCAAAAATCTTGCTATTCAGGAAAGAGATTTTCTTCCCAGTTTTGTGAATGGATTGCTAATTATTACTTGTCCAAGTTGCAATTACTGTATTCACCAACTATATTGTGGAAAAGAGAAAATCTATTTGCTTGAGATTAAACTATTATAACTTTCTATCATTTTATACTTACAATTTATTTTGAAAATAACTCAAAACATAAGAAACCTTCTCCCTGTTTTAACTGTTTAGGCTTAAGAATTCCTCTGACAATATAAACAACTTTCAGGTGGGTATTTCAAAACATGGCATAAAGACAGCTCACTGTAGATGTTCTCAGCATATTTTCTGTTGAAAGAATAAGGATGTCCCCGAAGTCAGTAACTTCTCAAAAAAGCCCTCACATTTTACTTACTGCTGATTAGTGGAATATCACTCAATTATATGAAAGCTATGAGGGTTTGAAATAAATTAGTATCCCACCCGCAGCAGAAGGGGTGTGGGGAGGGAAAGGACCAGTGAACCATCTCCTGAGTCCATCTTGCAATCACCACAGTGAAGGATTACAGAGAATTGTGACTCTGATTCTCAGTCAATTCTTTAGTCTGACTCCACATCCTGTTTTACACTTAGGTTACAAAATTCCATCTTGGACCCAATAAATGATCCCAGCATATAAAGATACACATTTATAAAAAAACAAGTTATCTGGTAAAATGGAAGTTTGGAGTTCCTGTCTGAATTCCTTGCTTAATTCCTACCTTCACACTTTGACTTCCAATATCAAATAACTTATCAGAACCACTTAGTGAGGTTTAAATGCTAACTAAACTGACCATTTTTCTCTTAAAAATTTTACAGTTTAATGATTTATTTATACATAACTTCTGATTTGTATATGTTTTTTTTATTCAACTCTAGAGGGTTGCATGAGTTTTTCACCTATCTACAAAGAGAACAGGATGTGAGAAAGGAAGGTTAGGAACCCTGATTAATAAAGGAACAACTTATCAGTGATTCTGTCATTCTACTTCACAGAGCAAAATGCAGATCAATGAGTAGTCCATGGCTCTCCACAATTTTAAGTACCAGCTTTCCAACTATTAATGTCTAAACATCCGAATGAATGAAAGGAGAGGTTGAGCTTGGTGGTTTGTTAACTATACTGGTATTATGGATCATTCCCTTTTGAATTTTCTTTTTGTGTAGGGACCATAAAAGAGCTCTATCTTGAGTGTGAGTAAGTAGACGAAATATCAAAATTCCTATATTGAGATCTGCAAGGCCCATTGAAATAAAGTATTTTTTTTAAGAATTTGCAAGCCAAATTGGACTCAAAGATAGGAACATTCTATTTATTTTGTAAGGAGCACAGCATGTTAGCAATACATCTGGCACAAAAAGTATGCCAACTGACCTTCTGTTTATCTCAAATTTTAGCATAAAATATGTTTTTGTACATTCTTTGCTGACATTTTGATGCATTTAATAAATATCAATATTTTAATCTCTGAGGGGATTTTTATGAGGCAGAATCTACATATTGCATCAGGCATAGATATACTAATTGTGTAACACCAACAGTGCAGCTCATTTAGCTGTGTAAAACGCTTCCTTTCATATGTTGCGCCTTCTTTATAATTTGCCCAGTAGCCAGCCATCAGCAGCAAGAAAGAGGAATTCATTTCACAATTAAATACTAGGTAACAAAATATTGCAAGGGATTTATCCCAAGGTTTGTATTCCTTATAAATCCAGTCCTTGATCTAACTATTCAGAATAATTCCATAATTACAGGAATTTGTCTACTCTGTCTGCCATAATTCCCGTATTTCAAGTATTCGAGCTTTCTGAATTTACAGTGAATTTCCTACAGTGAAATTGTTTTCTTTGCAGGATCTTCTGAGATGCTTATAACCACACTATTTGAATACTTTACCCAAAACGATGCATATCTAAAGAAAAAACTTGTTGAAAGTTTACATTTTATCTTAATCTCATTATGGAAACTCACCCCCTGGGAAGCAAAAATGTATAATTTTCTATTTTCATGCTGGCTTTTTTAGAAACCAAGCTT
The DNA here is from genome assembly GCA_013397935.1 of Dasyornis broadbenti. Classification (NCBI taxonomy): domain Eukaryota; kingdom Metazoa; phylum Chordata; class Aves; order Passeriformes; family Dasyornithidae; genus Dasyornis; species Dasyornis broadbenti. The sequence continues at coordinate 1,957,071 of VZRN01005540.1, forward strand.
TGACTTATGCTGGTTCAATTCCCAGACAAATGTTGAAACATCTTTTAACCTATATAATGTCGTAAAAATACATTACTCTATGACCCAGAGAAGACATTCTAAAAGAATAAGTTTTTGGGGAATCTTTATTAGCTACTCTTAGTTGTTTCCCCAATCCATACTTTGGCTATGGGCATGTAAAACTTGCTTACTTTGCAATTCCCCATATATAAACTAGATTCTAAGCAATCAGTTTAGATTTTTTTTTTTTTTTTTTAGATTTTTCTGCTGCTTTAAACATGAGAGATCAATTTCTATATTTACTATAGTTCTTTTATCTTACAGTGCACGCACTGCTCTAACACATAAACACCTCTAATTTTCCGTAAAGTCTTTCTGGACCTTTCAAAAATAGATTGTGTGGGGTTTTGTTCTTCTTTTTCATTAAGACAGAGATGGTACAAGCTTAACCACGACAGTAGGTGTTTTCAGCAACAAAAGGAGATGCTCTATAAAGTTGCTGGTATTTGGTATTTTCATTTTTCAAGCTAGATCAATATGGAAATAAATGAGCCCCAGTCATTCACAAGTGATCCAGGAACACGTCTCTGGCCCCTCCAGACAGAAAGTATCTGCAGCCACCTACATGGTAATCATAGTTAAACTTGAATAGAAAAGAGCAGATACAGGGCAGAATCACTGTGAGGGCAAGATTCTAATGCTAGTCCTTCTGAATTTGGCTTTGCTTTCTCAATCTTTTATCCTTAGAAAACAAACAAACAAACAAAAAAAAAAAACCCAGTGAATTAAAAAGCATCAACATGATTTAGAATTCATTTTCTGTTTTCACAATATGAGTTCATATCCTGTTTTCAGTCTACGATTATAAATAGCTGCAGTCACTATATGTTCTACTACTGATGTTCACAGGGAGTCTTTTATTATATTTATGCATTTGATTATTCCTTACTAGCACCAAGACATCTGCACACTATAAAGAAATCACTCATAAAATATGGCTCTGCAATATATGAGCAGAGGTTGTCAGAACCAAGTTCTGACAGTATGCTTGACATAGAAGATTCTAAACATTGCTGATTTTTCTTTGTTTCACCAGGGCAGTGAAGATCTATGTAAAACTAGCCAATACAGTGCAGGCAAATCCGTAGAGGAAAGAGGAAGATGCACACTTCACAGTTCCACAGGAAATTAGCATCCTTAACTCAGTATTTTCCAGTCTGGTTTGTTGTTTTTTGTTGGGTGTCTTATTTTTT
>VZRN01005540.1:1958375-1983036 GCA_013397935.1 Dasyornis broadbenti
TTTTTTTTTTTTTTTTTTTTTAATGAGAGATGGTTCAAATATTGGGGGTTTAAACTGAATTTGAGGTTCTATAGTAACTAAGTTTCAATCAGTTTTTCAGTTTAATGTGTATACAATATCAAAGTGCTCTTATGCCTAATTTTAATCTCCAGTTTCTCACGTAAGGTTGTTCTTGTTCATTGGGCAGTGGATTTTTTGTTTCATTTTCTTTAGCTGGTTGGTTGCTTTGTGGATTTTTTAGGGGGCTTGGATTTTTTCTTTTTTCTTTTTTTTTTTTTTTATTAATGACCCATACTCTAGCTTTCTTCTTAAAATTAAATTTCCAGAAGTCCATAATTCATGAAAAAACTTTACAACTATTTAACATTGATTAAACATAATTCAAAATTTAAACACATTATGCACTGACTAGAGGTAAGAAAACTGAGTGCTTTTTAATGTAATTTTCATATCCACATATATTTTGGGCAATGAGTATACTTATAAAGGAAGAGAAAAACAAGATTTTGCTAGAGGCTTTGAAACAAGAACAAAGGCTTAAAGGTACATTTCTTTATGAAAAACTTTAAAACTATATACTTATATTTGCCTAATGATGAACAAATATGCTATTAACCCAAGAAAAATGCAACATATGTTTTCCTCCTTACTTCCCTCTCTTTCATTTAATTTCAACCTTGTTGGCTCAAGGTTGATTTCATTGTATTGTTTTTTGCCTATGTAATACAGGGGACCAGCCATGCGTGCTTGTATTTGTTTCTCCAGGATGCTTCTGAAGTGCCTATGGCTGTACATTTACTTTCTGTTTGACCTCATCCCTAACTTGCTAATTCACTTTCCCTCAAGGGATTTCTTCTGCTTTTGTTTCTAGTTTATCCTAAACTAATTGAAAAGTAAAATACATCAGAGATATGAAGTCTGGAAAAAAAAAAATCTGCCTCAAAAGTAATAACACATTAATGTGCCATAGGATGATCTGTGCACACAGAGCAGCAAAATTTACGGTAAGACGTATTTTTCCCATCTGCCCATTCCTGTATATATAGTTCACTCTAAAGAGATCCTAGAAAGACCAATCCAGAAAAGGCAGAAGGATAAAGATATTAATGAAATATATGTTTCTGCCAATAACTCTCTGAATAACTTGATACTGAAATTATACTGCAAAATTTAATAAATAAACTTCACGGCACGTAAAAAGTAGGCAAGAGATTTTGAAATAGAAAATTTACAAAAACAAGTAGGACAAGGAATAGGCTGCAACACATACAAGTTGGAGAGACAATTTCTCAGTTTTTAACTAAGTTTTTCAAGAAGAATCAGTATCATAGTTGAATCTGGAAAAATACATCAGAAAAAACGTAATGTATGAACTGTAAATAATAATATAAAGTTTTATATGTGAATTTTATGAGAAAAATAAGTCACCACACCTACAACAAAGTTCATGTGGGATGTGTCTTGAGCTTTGGCATCTTTGTAAACTTTTTAGGATTCAAAACTTAGGAATAGCCTTCTGCAATTAAAATATGTAAAGTTTTCAGTTGAACTCCACAAAACCATAGCTCATGGATACGCCTGTGATGTAGCAAGCAGCAAGAACAAATATTCTTGAATCTCAGAAAGCATTCTAAGGCTTCACAACATTAAACCGCTTTTAAAAAGTTTTCAAGATTCAGCAAATTCTGGTGGAATGTGGTGTTTCTGAGTTGGAGACGTCTCCACACAGAGAATGGTCAGGGCTTCAGCAAAGGACAGGATATGGGAAACCAACCACACACATCCCCTTACAGAAAAGGTCACAGGTGCTGTGTAGTGTAAGTTCTCTATGTAACTACTATATATTGATATTAATATCGAGAAAAAAACACAAAGAAACTAGAGAAAGGTAACTGGGTTAAACACTGTAGAAGTGTCAGGGAAAATACACTGGGAATTAGCAAATATACACAGCAGGTACACATTACTGAGATAAAATTATTTCTAATTCTTTGTTTCACTAAAATGATGGTTTTTTTGGAATGTGGCTATAAAATTCATGAGCTAGGAAGAGGTATTTTCAGTGATTACTTAGTAAACCAGGAAATTTCACTATTATGCAGAACTGAAAAGGTCCACCTCCCTGAAGTCAAATGTTGCTTTCATTCTAAAACGAACACTGTCTGTTTCTCCTATGCTAAACAGATGTCATGTTTAAGTGACTATGAACCACTTAGCACTATTACTACAACACAGAGTAGCAAGCCTCCTCTGAAGTTAGAGAAATATTTCTTTGGAATTAAGGAATTTCACAGCTAGGCTTCAGACACTTGCAACACAAAGGAAAAAAAAAAAAATCTCTTTGCTTTGACTGTTATTGCCTGTGATAACAGTTATGATGGAACACTGAAGAAAATAAGTAGGGATAGAAGTAAAGAAAGCCTGGGACACTGTGTTCTCATCCCTTTCATCAATTTAACAGACACTCAAAAAACTAAAAGATAGATTTTTACTTAAAGGCACTATGTTATTGACTCAAAGTGCTTCAGAGAAAAAAAAAAGTTTAAAATTTATGAAATTCACTAGAATACTGAGACGTATAGGAGATAACACTTCATAACTGGCCTCAGAAAAAGTATTATTTTTGAAGACAAGTACTTATTTTGTGAAAGCACAATTCAATCTACCTTAAGGAATCCATGTTCCTGGCATGCAGCAGTTGAGGTTGCACAAAACTGTTCTTTTCATGGTAACTTCTCCTAACTGACATAGGGAAAGTGATGAAGATTAGTGTCCTTTTTAACTTCTGGTCTTAATTTTTTATTATAAAGCTGCCACCCAGTTAACAGACAATCTGAAAACTACATTGTACATATGACTCTCAAGGATGAGTAGAGTCTGTAGTCTCCGAACCAAAATTTCCTATTTTTTAATACTGTTAAATATAAGGTGAGGTTTCAAAAAAGGCAAAGAGTACTTAAGCTGAAACCTTCAATGAAAGTCAGCCATCAGCATTTTATGATTCAGAAACATCCCCCAGACAGTTTTGAATTGATCTGATTACATAAAATGCCTGCTATAGCAGTACTTAATTTCCAACATCAGAAACTGCTTCCTACAGAGTAACTTGTATAACACTGCTAAAATGGCAGTCTTTATCCCAAACAGATTCCTATCTACTAATGAACACTGCAGGACTCAAAACTGGTAAAGTGCAATAAACAAATATGTTAACAGATAAGGCAAAGGGAAAAGGTAGAAGTCTGAGGTTACAGTTTATAGTGAGTAAAGATTTACTACCTGCCAGGTAATAAATGCATTGCAGGACTTGAGGAAACTGACAACAAAATATCTAAACTCTATGGTTTTCACATAAAACAATGTGAGGTTGTTGGGCTTTTTTGTTTGTTTTTAAGTAGAATTGCTATGTTAACCTATAGCTTGTGTACAGTCTTGAACTAATTTCTGATAAACTTAGGTAAATATTAAATTTAATGACCAGGTTGGTAAAGACACTTGGCTATTAATGAACTTGAAAGGCTGTGACCCTCAGAAGAATGATGAATAAAACCCAGACTAAATATTCACAAACTGTGAATACTAAAAAGAAAAGTCTCCTTCTCCACCTGACTCTGGTACACTGCCTCTTTGAGAGACTGTTTTGGCTAGACAGTGCAATTATTTTCCTATGACTTCCTGCCTGTGATTTATAGTTCTGACTAATCTCTGCTGAAACTTCCAGAACAGTGAAATGAGAACAAAGAGGTGAATATTTTTTGGAAAGTCTTGGTTCAGGCAGAATCGAAGACTATTTTGCTGAAATTACTAGAATCAAGCTAATGGAACTTGAAACTTTCCAAATTCAAAAGGAGAGTGTTTACCAGCAGCTACCAATTGCTAGAGATGGAAATTATATCCTCCTTACCACCATGTCAAGAGATATGCCTCCTCTAATGAGCATCTGGGATGTTACAATATCTGCAACCAAAACACCTATTTAAATTAGTCTGAAGTGTCTGGTTTTAAAACATTTCGTCATCTTTTAATTTTTAGAATTTTCTCAAAATTATTTGGTGAGGAAGTGAAATCCCATGCCCAGTAATGTTGCTGGAGAACTTGCACAGTAGCTTTAATTGCACAGGTAAAAATCAACAGCTAACAGACATCTCTGAAATACAAGGAACACTGAACTGCGGAGAATATGGGTGATAATTCTGGATGTCCTGGAAACATCTTAACTTCCACTGACCGCCAAACAGATGCACACACATTGCTATGCTGAAAATATGATGTTGCCAAATATCCTTCCGCTTTCTGACTTATCCAGCACACATGCTGTGGTGTATTTTCACGCCTTTCATCTCACAGGCTTGTACAGGCTGGAAACCAAACACCTCACACCAAAACCTCCAGGTCCTCCCCCAACTCGGAAAAATCCAGCACTATGCCTCACATCCTGTCCTCCATCTCCCATGATCAATTAGAAGTTCAGGCCCCAGAAAAGCATATGAAGGGCAAAAGTACATCCACGCAAATAAATGTGAAATTAACGGACCAAAATTTTGCAGTTTGCCAACATCTTATGCTGGTTTTCCACACATATATAATTATGAATGTACGTCTTCTTTTCCTCTGGTTAAACTTTACAGCAACTAATTATTTCTAATTTTATTTTCTGAAAATGTGAATAAAAAGCTATATAAAATCAGTATTCCTCATTAATATAATTTGTAATACAAGATGGTGTATTCTCCCCCCATTTTAATTTTTAGCAGGTGAGATATGTATTCCAGACCAGAGAAATGCTTCCTTTCATAGATTTTCTCAAACATTTTACAGTACATAAGCTAGTCTTACCCTAATCAATGCACACGATTGCACACTTCAAATGCCTCGAGGAGAAAAAGTCTGACCTCTTGTTGCAAATCCATGATGAAAGCAAATGATTATCATCACACTCTCAACTGAGTGATTGCTGATTACAACCATGTTTTGAGGACAAGCTGTTCCCTAACTTTACAGAATGAAGATTCTCAGCTGTTAGAAATCAAGTCCCAACAAACCAACAGGCACAGCATCAGTGAGGGGCCGAGAGCTGGGATTCTCTCCCCCTGGGTATGGCCGTGGGCAGCACGGGCTCAGCTGGTGGAGCATCTCACTGTGAGAACAGTCGCATTCCAGAGCATCTCCAGTCAGCCCTTCCACCCCTTGGTGGCTCAAGGACTTCCCACGACAGTGGTTCTAAGCTCTGATTTCAATATCCCTTCATGGACCACTCTTTGACGTGCTAATCATCCTGCGCCCACGTTAGCAATGATCTGTAAGGAGCTGCTTCCCACCCCTTTGCTCCGTGATAAAAGATTTCTGAGGATGGTGATGAGGGTCTTCGAGAAATCAAATAATGAAACACTTTGTGACTGAGAATCTAAACACAACCTTCATAAAGGCACAAAATATAATTTTTTTATGGTAGGAATGCGGTATGAAATGAATGGAAACCCAAAGAATACTTTGATGTCCAATTCAATTACTATGAAGCGGTGAAATATTAGCAGCACTTTTTCAGTTTTATACAACTGCATTTTCTATGATGTGGGAGTTACAGAGAAAATATTTATGATGCGGGAAATTATTACATGAATTAAAAAATATTCTACTTTCAATGCAGTAATGGAAAAACACCATGCTTTATTCTGAGAGAAATATTAAAAAGGTAATTTGATTATTCTTTACTGCTTATTCTGTAACTTCATGCTGTACCAGTCAGTATTTGGAAGCAATTTTAAGAATTTTTAATTGAGAAATAATTTTGAATTATTTAAAATATGAAAGGGATTTTTATCTGACATTTATACTACCAGAAAGTAATCTCTCTCCTTCTCTAAGACCAACGTTGATGATTTTGATTACTGAGACTTTCTAAGCATGGCTTGACATGACTGATATTATATAATAATACACATTTTAAAAACTGTCTAATGTGTCTGGATCAATGAATTAATTTTCCTTCTCTAAATCTTTATTAAGTAATGTAGTATATAACTTTAAAACATAATAAAATATATTCAAAGGAAAGGTTCAATTTCAATTTCAACCTCCAAAGACAGATAAATCAAAGAATAAAAGAAGGGAAAGATGAGGTGAAAAATGAAACACCAGTGCAAACTCTGCCCTGAATGGCAATATATTTACTAAAGGGCTCTTCTGTCTTTTGATGGGGAAGCTTCAAGGACAGGTGCATCTTATTAAAAGCAAATGAGATTGTCAGTTTTAACATGGCACTTCACAGCATCTGATCAGAGAGAGCTCACAGAACATGCTTATCCCATGCTGAAATTCTGATAGTGCACGAGATATTAATGACAAGGTGGTACTGAAGCAATTAAAGAATCACAGAATGTCTGAGGCCAGAAGGTGTCTCAGGAGGTTGTATGATCAAGCAGGGCCTCAAGCAGGGCCACACTGAGCTGATTGCCCAGGACCATGTCCAGACCACTTTGAAGTATCTCAGTTATAGAGATCACAGAATTCAATAAACTAAGATAAGAACATGAGGGAGCAAGTAAAAAAATGCATTCTAACAATATTTTTTTCTCATCAATATTTATCAGTTCAAAAGGAAATAGTAAAAAAGTGTGGGCCTTTTGTTTCTTAGGATTTCTTTGATGACTGGAAAAACCAAGAGTAAGTATGGCAGGACTTCAGCAGACTTGCAGGGTAGTTTAGCTCCTAGTGGCATCAGAGTTGAAATCCCATGGTAGCACTGATGCAATGAACTAAATAGAACTTCTTTTTCTCACCGATTTTGAGCAGAAGTTGTACCCAGAGAATCTGAGAAAATTCATCACAAACATCTCTTAGAAATTTTTTATTTTAATAAAATTAATTCTTAGGTGAAAATTCTTCATATAAAGAACAAACTAAGAAAACTAAAGCCAACACCTCAGGCATAATCTATATATTAGTTTAATGGAGTAACTTACATTATATGCCATTTCTTTACCTGCCACAAATTATAAAAACACAAATACAAAAAAATAATAGACCTTTACTATAATTTAAATAGAAAGTTCCAAAAAAAATCATGAATAATTGTAGAAGGGGCTTTGGGCAGGCTGGGTCAAAGTTAATACTGTATATTTTACCAGAGCTTCAATTGTCTTCTCTCATGGAGAGTGAAATATGACACATATGACATCTTCTTAATTACTTCTTGGGCTTTTAGCTATTTTATTATGTAAAGTTTTATATTTTTAAGGTGTGTTTCATACAGATTTATAGATCATTAGCTAATTATATCTAATATGAAACATGGTGATTAAATTCTCATTAATGACATTTGATGTTATTAAAAAGTGATAATTTTATTCTACTTAATTTTAATGCAGAAATGAAGTGCACTATAGCTTAATTACAGCTATGCAAATAATTAAAATAAACTAAGTTAGAAGTGTTCTAATAATAGCATCTTTTTTCCTTTTAAAGATACATTCATTTACTTTGGTCTTAGTCTGAAATTCAACAATTTGCATTATGCTTTCTTAATTAATGAATCCTTCAAGAAATCACAGAGCAAGTAGTACTGAAAGCACTGGAGATAAAGCATTCTGGTATAATGTATTGCTTTAAGCATTTCCATACGGTAGGGAACAGAACAGATACATCAGTTCTATAATCTATATATGATCTGTGATTTGGAAAAGATTATTTCAAGAAATACTCCACCTCTAAGATGAACAAATTTATCATAATAATAACTACAGAAAACATAATGCAATGTAGCTAGCACTTAAGACATTCCGTATCATCATAGTGATTGATTATTCCAAGAAACTTGTTGATGTGCCTGAAAAATTTGTATTTATTTGTTTGGGATTTGATTCTGTACTTTTCCAAGGAGCAAAGTATTGCTCATACAGTTATCTTTGTAATTTCTAATTTAAAACTCTCTCTTAATCTGAATGTGCATATCAACTTTACGTAAATGAAACAATCCAGACTAACTCCTTAATTTAAAGTTTAATAGACAGGAAAATACAGCTTAAATGACTAAGGATGCAATGTTTCCTTTTCCAGAAAAGGATTTTTCACAATCTGCATAACAATACAAACATTTCAGTGCTTGATATCAAATAAAATATTGGATCTTGCATCAGTCATTTTCTTTTTTCCTATGCTTCTTAAATTAGCAGTGGACATTTTCAGATAATTCAACAGCAAAGTCTAGGTAAGCCTGCTGTGGTGCAGTTCTCGTCCCAAACCAGAACGGTCAGGTTGTGGGCCTGCAGAGGGGATACTTTTCTCCCTGAATCAGTAACAGAAGCTTTTTTCAGACTTCAGGACCTGTGGGCTGTGTTGTTTTGGTTTTTTTTTATAATGCAACTCAAACATCTCATTATTTTCTCCAGAAGAGCTTGAAGCCGTGAAGAGTACAATAGTACTGCAAACTTATCAACAGATCAAGCATGAAGAGATCCTCCATTTAGAGAAGGTGGTGATTGTGACAGCTGAAATTGGAGAATAAACTTTATACTGTTGCAACGGTATTATGTTGAAATGTGTTATAAAGCAGAACCACATGCAATTTCTTGAAACTTAATTGGCCAAGCAGTTGTGGTTTTGTTAATTTTGCAACTCTGTCAAGAGCTTTTTGCTTTTTGTGAAAGCAAAAACATTTCCAACCACAGAAAGAACCCCACTTGTAAAGCAGAAGTGTGAATGTTGGATATACAGTGCACTTTGCAGCTAGTTCATAGCAGGAGAAAAATAATAATAATAAAGCATATTAATAATGTGGTAAAAAAGGAGACATGTACATTTATTTTATTGAATTTTTACCTATTTCTTTCCCAATATAATTTGAATCAAAGGCATCTTGGCCAGATCTATTAACAAATCTATAATATCAAACGGGCTATGCTAGAGAGAGATCCTCCTTCCGTACTAGGACCAAGCAAGAAAACCAAAGACACAAATGATGCCTTGTCTTCCACATTTGCATCCAGTGAGACACCACTGTGCAAAACTGGGAAGACTTGAATTGCAAGCACTGCAAGGATGCAGTAGGAAAGGAAGAATTCATAATTTATGGGGCTTGATAGGGCTGAGCTACACAATCTGTACTTTAAATATTGCAGAAATATGGAGATAACTTCTTGGAGAAAAAAATAGCTACCTACAGAAGGAATCTTTCTTTCCTGGACTGAATTCAGTCAACTGTGTGACTATCAGCAGAAAAGGGAGGAGAAAAAAAATTACCAATAAATGGATGTTTTCTCATTCCTTTTTTTTATTATTCTGCAGGAACAAATAAATCTGTAACATATTTTTGCATGCAAATATTGGCGGCACAGTTTAGGGCTATGTTTACAGAGTACACTCAGACCCCAAAATATAAGAATATGAAATAGTCTTCTGAAACGCTTTGTTTATCTTGATACGATATTCACTTTTACAGCTATTCTTACTTCTGAGAAATATATTTTGAGTAATTAAGATTAAATAATTCTTTTATCATGCCATTGCAATCTTTTGTGCAGTGTAGGTGTTAATTTAGCAAGTTAAAAGAGAAACTCATTAACTTATTATAATACGAAAACTAGATTTGTCACAGTGCAATATTTTCTAAAGTTAGTTATGTACTCATGAAATGTACCAACGAAGGTCATCTAACAGAAGAGCTCACAAGTGTTTAGGTAATTTTGAAAACTTCAGTTTACATGCCATACAATTTTTATGCTTAAACTAACAGGAGGATCACACACCTCTACAATGCCTGTATACACCTGTATGTAATTTTTGTATTTATTACATATGCTTTTTTCTTGAGTCATTTCACTGCAACTGTTTCTTTCATTAGACAAATTCTGGAGTTACAAGGGCAATACCATCAAAGACATTTAGGTACTTAATGATGCAGTTCATCCCTTGCTGGGTTTTTGAGGGTGTACAAGTCAGATTCTCACAGGTAGATAGTATCCCACTTGTTTCCACAGCATTCCAAAGAGCAGCACTGTATTCAAAGAAATGCAGCGCCAAGTGCAGACTCTGACACATGGTACTTCTTTCTCTTTTCTTGTTTTAACTAAAGAGAAATCCAATATCATGTAGTGGCATCGTAAACCAGGTATTACCTGAGTGTGAAGTTCTAACCCAAATATAAACCTTCTACAAGAAAGCTGAAGTAGTTGATATAAATGAAAAGAAATACTGATAGAAAGCAAAGAAACTGTCCATAGCTTCATGCAAGAAGAAAAAAGTTTCTCTGAGATATAAATTGATATTTGCATTGAAATTAATTATCTAGACATCATATTGTCGTAACTAAAGAACAAATGAAACACAAAATATGGTGAAAAAATCTCGGGTTGCAAGGTTTTGGTTTGAATGGAGTGTACTGGTGTCTACTCATATTCATTAATTCCTAAAAGTTCTTAACTGCTCACTCAGATTTGGCAAAAGGAACATCTGTCATTACACATGTATTTTCTACTTCCTTCAGTCTTAATTTTAAGAATAAACATGTAGAATTTTGCAAAGATTTAGTGTATTAAGTTTATACTGATATTCTTCAAATGGTTTCTCAACCAGAGATTGAAGGGCAAACATTCACTAATAACCATAAAGTATAAGAAGTAGGGGTAGGATAGAAGTGAGACGAATGAAAAGAGGAAATTGGTAAGAATCATATGTTGCTAAAGACCAGCTCATTACGTATATTTACTTCCCTATGTGTACATTTGGTTATCTGTTCGAGACAAATCCCTAAAAGAAGCATCCAGGTATCTCTATTGAAGCCAGTTACACTTTACAGAAATCATAATCAGAACCTCATAAGTCTTATAGCAATTTCCACTGGGTGCTTTTATAAGTGTAAATTGAAAGAAATCAAGATTACTCATATATGCTATTTATGAAGAGAAGACTGAATGGAAGGGAATGTAAGAACTGGTCAGTTTTCAATACACAAAACTGTCCTGCTGGAGATATACGCCCCTTACCAGCTGTGAAAACACAGATATGCAAACACACAAACCAGGACTTCTATCTAATAGATTGACCACTAATCATAAATCAATTTACCTAGAAGGTTTTACAGATCAGTAGAATGAAGGCTTATCTTGCCTATTTAAATGGGCTCGCTTAATAGAAACAAATACTGAAGATCCAGATGAAGTTGAGCAGTTTTCAGAAAGAATCCCAAATCAAAGCAATTTTTCAGAAATATTCTTCTTTGCTTATTCAGGAGTAAATGATGGAACCATTGGGTTAAAATGATCAAGCAATAAATATAATGATACAAACAGTATATAAAACACTACTCTAAAATGGCACATTATATAGAAAACATACATTGGACATTATGATTACATGAGTATATTTTTTGTTTTCACATTAAAAAAAATTGTATATTGTATTTTGTTGTGGTTTTCTGCTACAGTGTTCATTTTACTTCTCAAACTATAGTCTGGAACGTATGCATGGCAGTAATTTTTTACATGGCTTCTCATGCATTCTTTTCATTTACTTAATTTAATTTGAAATGCAAAGAAACTAAAAGGAAGCATAACAGAAGATTAGGAAGTACAGAGAGGAAGAAATTGGAAGAACTATACTTGCTTTCTGGAATAGAATTGTTTCAGATTTTTCCCAAGTTCTCTATGGTTAATTTACCCTGCATATATTTGTCATTAAAGCATGACATTTTAGAAGATACGTTTATTCTTTAAAGGAATTATTACCAAGAATCAGAATTGCTAGAACCTATAGCAAAATTCTCAACGTGATTCTTAAGAGTTCTGATGGTTTAGCGTATTCCAGGATTTGTTGTGCGTGGAAAGAGCCCAGGTCTTCCTTAGGTACTGCCTTTTTCTTTAGTTCAGAATTAATTGTGCCATATGAAAATTCTGAACAGGAGAATGACATCTTTGAAGTTAAATATTTTCAAAAGACTTCACCAAACACAGAAGACTTCTCATTCAGTGAATGGGAATTCAGGTATATTTGCTCATGTGTCAGTAATTCTACTGTTTTCACCTACATCATTTCATTTTGATCGGGTAAAAGTTTGGCTACATGGAAAAAATGTAATCACGTTCATTTGTCAGGAAACTTCTTTCTAATTTATGCAGCTGTCAGAAATAAATTACATTTTTCCTGAGTTTTTTTATCTTTTGCAGGTTAGTGCTGGTCTAAGTTACCGATAGAACTTCAGCATTTCCCTAACAGGATGAAATTGTATTCTTTGAAATAGGCAGACTTTTTCAAGGACTTAAAAATGGAAGTGATATACAGAGGGTTAAAAAAAAAAAAAGTTATTGTTTGAGAAATTAATAAATGATACATCAGCAATGTTACATACACTGATAGTCCTTGGCCCTGACAGCAGAAATTAATTAATCCATCTAATTTATTGATCAATTTAGATGTAAAAACACTTCAGGGCTAAAATTAGCCTTTCAGTCATCCTAAGTTATGAAGCAGAATTTATTACATAACTTCCAGAAGAGGGAAATTGAAAAAGAAGCACCTATCAGTCACCTAAAAGGTGCTACATGCCGCTAAATTTTTTTCTAAAAGCCGTACTAGTCTGAAATTTAGAGTGGTTTCTATTTCATGTCAATTTGTAACAGAAACAAATCTGTAAGATTAATTACTTTCTATACCTTCTAAATGGTATGGATAATAGGGATCTGCAGTATTATTGATGTTTTCCAGATAGGAGGTTCAACAGGCACTCATAGACTTATAAAAGAAAAATCACTGAGTTACCTGAAGTTTTAAATTATGTAATGACAAAAGTGATTTATTCCAGGTACCTCCTCTGATACTCAGAAATTCGCAATAAAAACTATGAAATCACATGGTCCAAGACACCCTGACACCTAAATAGAACAAAAGTTGTATTTTGAGAGCATTTGAGTTGCAGCAGTTTCATGTACAAATAAGTCAAATAAACTGCTATGTCATGGTTCTTTACCAAATATAAAATATTTTCAAAATATGTCTTTTATCCTGAGCTCTGCTTCAGCTCCAAAGAGCTTTTCCACCAAAAAAAAGACTGCTAGAAGTATCATAAGTAATCTTGCTATATATGAAGATGTGATATACTTACCACACACACAGAGCTTTGTGTATTAGATTAACAGAAAGATAGATCCACTAGCAGAAACCCCAGTCTAAATTGCATTTTGTCATGTTTTATGTCTTTCTGTGCTGAAATAGCAAGAGGATTAATGTTATTTCTTACTCTCACAGGTATCCTCTAAAAGATACATAAATACTTCTTTAAGTAGAGTTTTACTCTGTGTCAATAGATGACTCTAGATGGCTCTAGTCTAGTAAAGACTCAGTCCTTTAAAATAAAGCTCATCTTTCTTCCATATGAAAGAAAATAAGTTTTTTTTAAAGCACTGTGATATTTCAGTGAGGTTGGTGTTATAGAAATGCAGAGCTGTAGACGCCTTCTTCATTTGATGCAAAACATTGTTACGATTTCTTCCATACTAACAGACTATTCAACTGGAAGAAAATGTGTTGGAGTTACAGCACAGTATAGAAAAAAGTAATCTCCCTCCATATGTTCCCTTAATTACTTCATTATTCTTTTCAAGGTCTATGAACAAAAACTAAATTGAAATTTTGCATGTTTGAAAATGTGATGAAAATGAATGTTCTGAATACAAAGTGAAAGACTGGTAGGATGGTACTTGGTAACAATGAAGAGCATCCAACTCAGAAAAATGTCTGCTAAAACCAGGAAATGGAGGATAAAAGTATGAATGCATAAAAGCAAAACTTTTCTTTGGATCTTGAAAGAACCAATCAGTAAGAACTGTCTACAACGAGCAAGTGGATTTATATAATATTTAAAATCAGAAAGAAAATAATTTTATTTTCTTTTTCTTAATAACTGTGCTCTGACACACAATTTCAGAGTTAGCACTCTCCACATAGAGAGAGGCCTTTAGAGCTGTGCAGGTTGTTAAAGGATTTCCTCTGCTCCAGCAGAGTTGCAGTTAAATGACAGAAAGTAAATGCCAGAGGTAGCTTTCAAAGGCACCCCTAAAAGCATTAGAGGATTTTGTACTTCTAGTTATATAATAGATTTACTTAACAGCCTTGGGCATGTGAGATTGGAAAAAAATCTGCTTTCTTTGAGGTATTTTCCTTCACTGAATTACTTCCACAGGATCTAGGAAGAAACTGTGGGATACATAGTTTTGAAAGGAAGCCTACAAGGTAAAAAGGAAAGTAATTTCAATAGAAAAAGTGGCAGGAAAAAGGAAGGAACTTTATCTTCTGAAGGAACGTCATGCTCACAGCACAGCCAGAGGAGTGCCTGCCTGGCACTGCACAGCCAGGCCCAGGCTGTGCCTGGGGGGTTCTCCAGGGTTGCCTGGATTTGTACCAACCTCCAGCAGCAGATTAACACTGGACTTCAGTGTTTCAAACATCAATATGTGTGTTACCTACTACATGCTAAAAACATAAACACTCAGGCCAGCGAAATATAACTGGGCCTGTGGGGAAAAGAAAAACTCAGAGCAGGATGTCTGAGGCCGAGTTTCCGGTGTAAATAAAACAAGATAACAGTGAATTTCCATCTGGAACCTTACCAATGGCAGTGAAACTTATAATCACTTATCTTTTTTAATGGACTACATCTTTCTTTTCTTTTACACTGTTTCTCTTCCTCTATTCATCAGCTTCCAAGCATTGTTAATTATTTGTTCAAAATGTATGCATTCCCATATGAAGTGTCAGGAAAAGCAGAACTTGCCTAAAGAAGTTGGTCAATTAAAAAACATGCTAAATCAGTTAATGAAACTAAATAATAAGAGCTATCAGGTACAGCTGCACTACACCATAAAACATAATTTATCGGGTGAAGTTGTTTTGATAGCCTTTGAAGTCAGAGTAAACCACTACACCTGTGTGATTTTATACTGTATGTGGAGATTATCCCAGCCCATTAAAAGGGGATTCCGGTTCTGCAATAAAAGATGAAGGGGCGAAAAAAGCTCAATCTTAACATATTTTATAAGCAATAAATAGTAGACTAATAAATAACACTTAGGCGTTAAAATACTTTATATTAAATAATGTGTGTCTTTCAGAATGCAATGCCTCAAGTCTCTGATTACTTTTGCCCTTTTTGTTGACATAATTTATATGTTCAAACTAACTTTAAGAAGAGTTCTTGACTATGGAGCAGCACCATGAGTATTAAGCAGAGTTACACCCCACTTTTAGGAACATACAGTCAAGGGAAGTGCGAAGACAAGCAAATGCATCTTTTCATGATGGCAGACAACCACACCAACCTACATGTCAGGATTAAGACGATTAAGTCGATGTTCATGGAGAAGCTGAGCTAGCAGCTATCAAGAACAGTGTAGAAAGTGATAAACCTTATGAAGCTTACACAAAAATCTAATGGGAAAGAAAATGATGTGGTCAAGAAACCTGATGTTTTCTTTTTTCATTTTTGATATTTCACTTACCAAGATGGGATTGCCTTTCATAGGGCATTACATGAGATATTTACATAAATGTATAACCACAAACATATAAATAACACAAAATTACACAAAAATGTGTGTCATATATTGTATATAACAATATAGATTTTTTTTTGCCCTCAGTATATTGCTTTACCCTCCCATGATAGCTTCTACATTCCAAGGTCTCTTATGACTAGGTGCAAATCTTTACATGAAAAAAGAAGAAAAGGTTTTACAATTTTGAAGTTGCCCAGAGAAGTTTCTGGATGCTCCATCCCCTGAAGTGTTCAAGGCCAGGTTGGATGGGGCTTTGAGAGACCTGGCCTAGTGGGAGGTGTCCCTGCCCATGGCACAGGCTAGAACCAGGATGATCTTTAAGGTCCTTCAAATGCAAAACATGCTATGATTCTATATACCGTACAATACATATCTACCCATTCCCTGAATATAATTAATTGTATCACCAGATTTAGTGACAGTTCCTTCTTCGGACTACAATGACTTTAGTTACACAGATTCTTGTGTTTTACCATTGTTTTGAAGACTGATTTATCCTAAAAATTATTTATAATTAAATTGTAAATTAATATGCAAGAAAATTTATTATTAAAACAAATAAAACCCTAACCTTTCGTAGGTAAATCTACAAGTCAAACACTTTCTTATAAATTAAAATCAATTTATCTTTAGAACAGTTATAAAATTCAGTAGTAATTTTTATTGGACAATGGACATTGAATATGCTGGAAACATAGGCCAAAGAGTAACCCAAATTTCTACAAAGAAGAATTTTTTCACAGTAAAGTGATTGTTTGAGAAAGAATGGGACAATATTAGAGAAATGAGATTACAGAAATGCTAGATTTAGTGAAAATATAGAAAAACAACACATAAACAAAAACGCTGACAGTCTTATTTTCATAGATTCAGAAAGAATGTGCCTGTGCTATATATGATTGAAATCAAAAAGATAAAGACAAATGAGGGGAAATGCATCATATTCCTTTTTAAAAGGACTTTTGTTTTATTTTATTTTATTTTATTTTATTTTATTTTATTTTATTTTATTTTATTTTATTTTATTTTATTTTATTTTATTTTATTTATCCTTACAGTGAGGAAAACTTCTCAGCTTTCAACATCCTATTTTTTGTTTTGCTTTTCCTTAAAAATATTACGGAATAACATTATGACACGAGTTTGACATATGAGAGCACCAAATTTCTGAAACTATCCTTTTTATCTCAAACACTAACTGGAATGACTAACATATACTAAAAAAATCTAATGTTAGCAAAGATCTGAAAGCCAATTTTAGCTTCACAAATGTTCAAGGAGATATTTTTTGTTGTCCTAAATTATTTGGAATAAAATAACATTCATATTATTAGTAATAAAGCTGCTATGAAGCATCTTCTGCAGAGGCATCCCACCAAATATTTTGCTGAACTATTGCTGCCATTGCAGGAGATTGCCGTAGATCATCCTCCATAACATTCCTATTGAGTGTGCATGAAACAAAAGTAATAGAAGCAAAATGACAAGTGGCAAGCAAAGTTTACAGGCCACTGGCAAATGCCATTTTGCTTGTGTTGCTGCTTGATAACAGAAAACTTAGAAGGGGAGAAGAACATACATCAATGACTTGGAGGAATACAGAATTCATTCTAAACATGCTCTTAAGCAATTTGTTTCTTCCTAACATTATTAATTAATATACCACAATGTCAGGCATATCATCTAACCTGTGCAAAACAGCAAAGGTGGCCATAATGAAACATTCTCTAGCTACGATTTAGTGCAGTGTAACAGATAATTGGTGTTTGACAGGCCTGCTCCCTAGAATACAGCTCACATCAGATGTTCTTCTGCCAGTCTATCTCAGTCCATAACTGCCTGAAGAGAAATCACTTTGAGTGAAATATCAACAGAGCTTTGATTCTTGTCTGACAAGTCAAATCATGAGTTCTTGTGTACAGATAGAGCTGACTACAGAAAACACGTCCCCACTTCAAGGGACTATACAACCCATTCTCTTCATCATGCAGTCCTCTAAATATCTTTTTTCCCCAATATCAACCTGAAATAGAATTTGTTTCGCTGCAGATAATTTCTAATAGCATAGTTGTGTATAGCATTAATTTTTTTCTTTTTATATACATAGAGTCTAGCCCAATGAAGTTCATACACTTGAGAGCACTACAATAATGCCATTTTCCCAATATATTATCCCATTAGAAAACTGTAAAATCAAAGTAAAATTGTATAATCCATTAACAATTTAAGCACTTTATTTGTTCCTTCAAAGGCCTATCATGTCTGTTTGTATGTCATTTTTTTCTCCCTCATTATTTCCTCTAATTCAAAATATATTTAGAGCAATATTTAATTACTGAAGGACAATACTAAAAATATTGTCCTCTGGAATAATTCTAGGGTTCTTATTGGCATTAGCAGATGCTTGGATAGAAGTATAAGAATGGTTCCATTGTGTAGCTTTGTAGTCCAAAATTGCCCAAAACCAAATATCTTTAAACCAAGTTATTTTTTTGTTGTAATTTTTGACATTAAATATTATAAAATTAAAAAAGATAATATAAAAAGTTCATATTTTACACCTCTTGGAAATCCCTCACCCTTGCAGCTGAATCTGCCTCATTGTTTTCCTCAGCTACATTGTAAGGTGAGCCCTGGCCTTTCATTAAAAAAAAAAAAAAATAAAAAAAAAGAAATAATAAAAAAAAAATTTAAAAATCACAGGTTAATGCAGGAATTTTAAGAAACTGAAGTAAACCAAATCACAATAGGATAATTAAACTAATATTCAAGACCACCAGAAAACCAAAATCTTGTCACAAAGTAGCTTGCATGAACAGTGATGACTTTCTTCATGTTGTGGTGCTTTGCCACACAACAGAGTGAAGCACTGTGGTATTCCAGTTTTGGAAATTCCATCTCTCATTTTTCAGATTTAAGGAATTTGCTTGGCCTATTGGTGATATACCAGGGCACTCAATGAATTTCAGCAGCTAGTTAGCCCAGTCCTATGTCTCTGGAATTTTCTTTTTGGTATTTTCCCTTCTACAAAATGAGTAAGAGTTTAATTTCAGGAAAGGATAACAGCCAGAGAAATAAAAAATGTCTGTCATTAGAGAAGAGATAAAGCCAAAAGGCCTATTGGCAAGGAAGAAAGGAAAAGCTGAATAAAAGAAACAGAACTGCAGGACCTAGGGATATTATCAGATCACTCAGGAAAACTAAATGAAGAAGAGAAAACTTCTAAATTGTTGTTTTGTCGGCTTTTTTTTCTTCATTATTCAAGTGAATTATAATGTTATGGAGGAAGATAAGGAAAAGTATTCCCTACCCCAAAGACTTTGCAGAATACAAAGAATTAAACATTTCAATTAACAAGAAAGCCTAAACACCACACGAAATTTTGAATTATCTGTTTAGAGGACCAACAATAGTTCTGAAAAAAGGCTCTCAAAGGCAAAGAAGAAAGAGTTTGTAAAAAACATAGAATCTCTTGACACCAAGAGAATACAAGGATGAACAGAGCATTTTTTGTTCATTAGCTTGGTTTTTGTTTAGGACATCTGTGTCTGGTACAATAAGCTGTACTGAAGAGACTCCTTACTGTAACAGAAATTTTATAGATATTAATGAAATCACAGGCTGCTGTGTTATGTATATACTTACACAAGGTACTAATCTGCTAGCAGCCCACACACATATATCACACACAAGCTTGTCAGCAAGATGGTGATTAATAGAGTGCTTCTCATTAGCATTGGACTGCTAACTTTTTCTGACTCATGTTGGCAGGTGCACCTCTATTGCTGGAGGCAACTGTGATAAAGGCAGGGAGATCTGGAAAAAATCACTGAAACAGCCAGGTCTGGGAATTAAATCAAGAGATTGGAAATCTGTTATTACGATTTCAGTGATGAAGAAAATAAATCCAACTATGTGAGTCTGAACTTTTGCACCATTCACAGCTCTTATCAGTATGAGAAAGCAACCCCCTCAGAGTTTGGTATTTTCACACACTGGCATTGTGAAGCTTTATTGTTGTGTTTGATAGCACAGGGATTGTGAGACTCCATGTGGCTGTGCCCCAGGGGCAGCTCTCAAAAGCCCTACTGTCTCAGCTCTGAGTCACTCAGGCTGCCTCTGGCACTCAAAAAGCCTCAGCAGTGCCGATGCTACCAGGACTCTTTGCCATCCAGATGAGATCAGTCCTCCAGACTGATGCGAAATGGAAAGAATGAAAAGTGTTTTCACTAGAATCCTCTTTATGTGTCACTGCACACACTATGCTCCTAGGCAGGAAAAGCCAGAAAATGGCCTGCATGAGCAAATGTAAAGCAGGAGCACTTCTAACATGAAAAATCAAATCACAGTAAACAGCATGTCGTCTACATACAAACCAGAATGTCCAGGCTGTTCATACTACTCTGCTCTTATAAATCTATAGAAAAGGGAATTCTGATGCACACTCAGAGAGAATACTTCTGAATAATCAAACTGGACTTTTTAAATGACAAGCTGACACACAGTTGCCCTAGCTGGGCACAGGAAGCACTCAGTTGGGTACGGAACACAACTGCATGAGCAACAGCTGGAATTAACATGGGGTGTTAATCCTACAAATAGTAACAGATACCACCAGTCTGGTGACTTTTCCTAGCAGATGCAGCAGACTGCTGGCACAGTGGACTAAAATGGTCACACTTCTCTCCCATGCTCAAGCTGTGCTTCATAAGCCATATTGCCGTTTCACAATGAAAAATAAACCGACATTATACACAATGCTGTGCAACCAAAGACATTACTTATTATTTTTCTCCTACTAAATTTCAGATTTTACATGGGAACATACTGCGATATAGGCGTATATGTTCTTAGATATCTGAGGAAGTGCCACTGCATCTTTAGAAATGTTAATCCAATCAATAAATTCAAAATGTCAGAGGACGAAAAGAAAACTGTAAATGTTTAGTATCTATAAGCAATGTTCATACAAAAATAAATAGACTGACAAGTGCATGTGCTCAAAGGTGACTGAGATAGAAAGTCTCCCAATTAACAGATACTGCTGGTATGCCATTATAGTTTTATATTAAAAGGACTTTTTTACTGTTCAGAACAGCTGCAGGATTTTACGTGCAAAATAAGTCCAACAGGAAGTTTTTACACTCATACAAAAATCTGAGAGGTCTATTTTAAATGTATGCCAATTTATAACCTATGAAAAATTTTAATATATTTCAATTTTTCTAATAATTCATATTTCCTATCATAGAGGAATTGTGAGCGTGAATTGTTTTTTTGTCCTTGCCCAAAGACAAAGAAATGATCAAGAGCACTGAATGAATAGATTTCTATTTACAACTATCAAATAAAAACCACAAACAGTTTCTTGCAGGCATGAAAGACACCTTTGGGATTAGTACTCTGTAAAATTTGTTTGGCTTAATAGACAAATGGCTGTTTATATATGATATAGATAAGTTCATATTCCTCAGACACTTAAATTCTCTACTCAGAAAACAGGTACACACTTCGTGATTACATATCCATTGGCACAATCAGCAAGCAAATAATCGTAAAGGTGGGATTGAAGAAAGGCTGTATTTCATGCTTGCAGATGTTACCCAAATGTAGGGCTAAATTTGAGCCACAGTTACATACTTTTTCCCCAAAAATATCTATTTGTTTTACAGAAATTGTCCTATATTCAGCACTGAAACTTTTTTGTCCATGTCCTTTGCAACACTATAGCAAAAGCTAAAATGGAAAATACAGAAAACTTGAACCATTAGGGTTTTATCTGAATCTTAGACCCTGAGTTTCTGAAGTTTAATGATTTGAAAAGGGAAAAAAGAAGACAGACCTCTAATCTGTTTGAGAGAGAGAGAAAGAAGGGGGTGGCATGGAAGAGGATAAATTCTTAGCCCAAGTCTAGTAATGCATTTAGTCTCTTGCATTTGGAAACAGAAAGGAATGTAGGGATTAAGATGAAAAAAAGAAGAGACAGATCAAATGAATCCAGATAAAAAGTCCAATAGAATAAATAGAAAAAGGCAGATTTATTTTAAGCCTAGTATTTCTAATCAAAACTTTAATTTCCAAAGGTCCATAAGATAATGACAGAGCTTTGAAAAAGTACTGAATCTATCAGGGTAGCATTTATTATGCATCTTAAATATAAGTATACTTTTTCAAAAGATTAACAGACTGAATAGAGGAATAAAAAATGTTCTTTGACAATTCGAAATATTCACATTGAAAATTCAGAAATACAGTAACTATTTTGTCAGATCAACTGAAACTCTTCTATGCATCTCAGGCAGAGTAGACAAAGCAAAGCCGTATTCATTCTATCTTTAAAAAACCAACATATTGTTTAAAAAAATTCAATGGGAAGATATGCATAAATGTAGCTTTGTAATACTGTGCAGTAGTGTCTTTAGCTTTAAGAAGAACCTAAATCAGTCAGTGTACTTTTGTGCTGTGTTTATCAACAATTCAAAAATCCTGACACAAAAAAGGTCCATTAATGTCACAACACATACATAAAACTAGCTATAAGACAGTTTTAAAATGATTTTTATTCAAACTGGGAAAATATTTTTAGGAGGAAAAGCCTTCTTGTGGTGCATTGACCTTGGCTGCCTGAAACCCACACAGACATCTTTGTTAAAAAAGAGAACCCACCACAGTCATTCTTCCAAAGGTTAAATAATCACACTATAAAAATGTTTGCCTGACAGCTAATCTAGTTTTCTAGCTTCCACTTCCAGCCATGCTGGAACTTTCAGTATTCAAGATTTTTCCTCCTACATCACGAATATTTGCATTAATATCAGTGTGTGTTAGAAAGAATGATGATTTTAAGCATTCATTTTCATAATTTCATTTGCTATTCGCTGCAAAAACAGTAGTTGAAATAACTTTATTTTGTAGTAATGCAGATGCCATACCTATTTTCAAAAAAACTTTGTTCTAATCTATATTGGTTTACTATTAAAATTAGGTGCCACCAGACAATTAATTAAAGATTTGTGATGTACACATGTAACGTTAGCAAGTCATTGCCTGATTATTCATTAAAAAATGGTCCATAGAGGCTGTGTAGATCATCCCAAAACTTACCATCAGTCAGGTTTAACTGATTAAATTCTGGAATAATACCCTGTAATAAATAAGCAAACTGCAGCACTCAAAAATCCATCTCTGACTGTTCAGCTTCTGCCTAACAAATTTGTAAGTCGGCAAAATATACATGTAGAATTATCAGTTGGTCTGTTTTGAAATACTAAAATGCAGGACACCCTCTGCCCTTTCCTCTGAGGATGTCACGAATGCCAAAGATCCCTTCTCACAACAATCATATCCACTTTAATGGAGAAAGTACTCTTTTGCCACAAAAACCTCTTTTTGTTGTGTTTGTTTAAAGAACAACAAAACAGACAGACAACTAAAAATAAAATTTGTTTACAAAAAAAAATTAATGAAAATTAAGGACTAAGGATCATTATACCTCTTGTTTTATATGAGTTTTTTTTAATACCATAGAAAAATGCTGACAGATCTCTGACATTAATTTTTGGATACTTTCCAGT
The DNA here is from genome assembly GCA_013397935.1 of Dasyornis broadbenti. Lineage (NCBI taxonomy): Eukaryota > Metazoa > Chordata > Aves > Passeriformes > Dasyornithidae > Dasyornis > Dasyornis broadbenti. The sequence continues at coordinate 1,981,492 of VZRN01005540.1, forward strand.
CCTGACATTTCTCCCGGTATTTCAACATATTTTTTAAAACTTTGTCATTAAAAAAAAAAAAAAAAAAAGAAAAAAGTTAAGAATTATTAAATGCCAGCAAAATAGAAGGCTTTGTTTATTGGTTTGGGTTTTTTAAATACATAATTACCAGCTCTTCAGAATTATTTAAATGTCAGTGTCATACTTGTTTTAACTAAGTCTTTCACCATCACACAGTCAGCAAAGGAGATATCAGGTTGCAAAATAAATGAGGAAAAAACTGCCCTCTAACAGCTGTTTTGGTGATTCACTGATTAAAGGTTTTTAAAAACAGAGTAAACCAGAATTTCATGCCAGATTGCTCAGGTTAATTACTCTCTCTGAAGAGTCGGAGTATAACCTGAGTGACAGCATTTAGAAGGATAAGTTGTCTCTTTAGCACAGTAATCATTAGGACACAAAAATATACAAATATTGTGCGTGATTAAGACTGACAAGAAGTGGCACTAATTTCACAAAAGGACAGATCAATTCTGCACATCCATGCAACAGCCAGTACAGCAGACAAAATGTAATGTACCGCAGAGACCTGAATCTTTGTTGAGATTAGATCATGTGGGTAGGGGAAGGAATAGAGTAACCACCAAAAAGTTCTCACATTCAAAACACTAGAAGTGAATTTTTACAATGGTGAGGTTGTGGATCTGCTTTCCTGGGAAGTTTCCAAAGGTGAGAACACCTCCTGTAGTAGCAGGAAAGCTACTACAATAGGCTGGAAGCAGAGCCTTATCCAACAGCTTCCAGGAACCCTTCTTTTACTCCAATTTTCTGTGAACATTTTTGATTGACTGTACATCTGCATCTTTGAGGAAAGTTTTGTTGTTGTTTTTTTTTCCCCTTGGAATATATGGAAATATGCAGGGTTAACTAAAGATTTTGCTAAGCAAGCAACTTGACTGTATCTCAGGAGGATCTGTCTGTACTTAGGAACACCATGCGTAATTACAGAATTTAGGTTTAATGCAGTTTGTGTGCATGAAGCTGTTAATAACCAATGAACTTAAATGTCCAAAACTTGAGTTGCATAATTTTTATATTAAATTTCCACTATTCTTGTATCTTAGCTGTGCATTGCCATTTGGAAGTTTTGTAAACAATCCATTACCTGCTGAAAGGATGAAATACAGAATTAAATTATCAGACTAAATAGTTTTGGTTGTCTTTGACATACTGATGATTTAGGGTTTCTGTTAGTGGCAAAAGCATCAGACTTCCAACATCTGGCACTCTATTATCTGCCAAGGCATGACAAATGATAAAATTGAGATGTTCTGAGTACTAACATACCCCATGTCCCAGAGATCACAGAGCAGTTCTGCCACACCACAGGACCATCTTTTAAAGGTTATGGTATTGCGCTTATTGCAAGAGCTCAGGATTTTGAGTCACAGTTGACTAACTTTTTCTAGAGGTGAATCTTATTAAAATGGTTTGTGTTTTGGTTTTTTGTGGTTTTGGGGTTTTTTTGTTTGTTTGGGGAATTTTTTGTGGGGGTTGGTTTTTTTT
>VZRN01005540.1:1983460-1997786 GCA_013397935.1 Dasyornis broadbenti
AAAAAAAAAAAAAAATTGATGGTATTCCTGTTTAGATTTATTAGGACCTTGTATACCATTATGAAAAGTAAATAGAGAACACAAATTATATTACCTTTGATGAAAATAAGTGCTGTTGGGTCGCAATATATTTTTATGCAAAGACAATCTATTTGACATTTACAGGCATTTCAGATTTTCAGTAGAACTCTTAATCGTATAATTTCTGTTTTATCATGACAAACAAGGAACACAGAAGCCAGAATATATTGCATAAATGGTTCATTTGGATCACTGTCTCTCATCATTTCTGCAAACAGATCTATCAAATTCCATACATAACTCTCCCTCAAGGAAAATTAAAACCCCCTTAAATTTAGATATCACTCTCTTTTTTTAAAGGAATTTGAGTGTTAAAGACAAATGGAAGTATTGAATAAAAAGATGTTTGCCTAGTTTTCTTTAAGAATGAAGGACTGACTTATGAAGGGAGAACTTAGATAAAGTGAATACTTATTTGAATACGGGATAATTACAACAAATTTATCTGGATTTTATTTCTCTTTATCTTTGTATTTTGTTTCTCATCTGATAAAAGCTGATTTCCATGACACATTCAATTTTTATAGTCAGAGTATCTTTCACAGGTGACAAAGCCTCACTTAAATTCACACACACTCTGTTTCAGTATGAAAGCCTTCTGCTTAAAAATCACTAATCAACAGTGATGCTTTCAGTTTGCCTGAATAAGTGAAGAAATTTCATCACACACAAATGAAACCTGACCAGAAGAGGTGTCAAGCCTTGATGCCTTTGTCAGAGAGAGTGCATGATTTGGCTTCTTAATTGAGACCTTGCAGTGATCCGTAAAAACAAGAAGGAAAAGTTAAAAAATTGGAATCTGAGCGCATTTTCTCTTTATGCTCTGCTGTTCCTCCAATGGAAGTTAACATTTGATAAAGAACTATCACCTTCCAGTGATAAATGAACGACAGAAATGCTGTTTCTTGTGAGGTGAGATGCCTCAAAATGGTTTTTTACTGTTTTTCCTTCTATAATTTTTACTGCTGCTGAAGGTGCTCTGTCTCTGATCAGGTGTTTTTTTGTAAAATACCTTTTCACCATCTCAATGATGTTAAAAAAAAAAAGGAAAAAGCCCCCAAACTTAAACAAGTTAAGGGTATATTGGAGGGAGAAAGCTGTGGTTTCATCAAGGATTTTCTCCTTAACTTCGGAGAAAAAAAAATCTAGTAAAAGAGGGAGGCATGACCTAACAACCAGGCTGGTTGGCACTACTCAAATAACTGGTGAAGCTGTGGGATTTCGACAGGTAAGCAAGAATAAATAAGAGAAATCTGGGGCATGGGAATAATACTTAGGAGTATTATGTCAGAAGGAAATTTACTTTGAAGAATGGGAAGAATGAATGCTAGAAACAGATCAGGATACATTTTGTGTTTATCAGACTAGGTTTATTTTAAAATATGTGTAGTTGGTGTAATCAAACACAACCAAACAGATACAGCAAAGGTTTCATTACATTAAAATGTGAATGGACTTTAAGAGTGTGAACTGAAGCACAAATCCACAGGGAAAATATATGATTATGAGCAATCTGATGACATCTCAATAACCAATGTTCCTACTTGTCACAATTGATTCCTCCCATGGTGTTTAGCATGAGTTTTACTGAAAAATACTCATACAGTTAGCAATGATACTGAAAAGATGCCATGAACCTTTTGAAAATGTTCCCATAATTGTTTTTTATTTACTCAGAAGAGCTATACTGCTATCACATTCATAGAATCAGTCCTGTACTTAACAGAGTTCAGTATATTTCAGAGGAAAGAAAGTTTGTCTATGATTTGTCCTATTTTTCAGGATATATACTTCACTGTAAATGGTCATTGCATAGACAAACTCCATGCAGTTATTGCTTGGAACTAGGTTATCCAAAACTCAGACTAACTAATACACTTAAATTTGCTTTCAGTTCATGTGTTCCTGGGAAGAAAGCTTTAGCGAGGACACTGAAATATTTTATTTTTTTGTATGCCTGCATGAAAAATAATGTTCTATGTCCCATTGCCACGGGAGGAGGTTGGGAGGTTGGAGAGTTAGAAGGATCTCTGCTCCACTACTGATTGTATTAAGGTAACCAACTCTGTGGCATGATCCAGTAAATATACCCAGAGGATTTGTCTGTTCTCTCATAACAAGGATTTGAAAGACAGCTTTGTCACAAAGCAGAGATAAAGACACTTCTCTTTTCCTCAACCCTTTATCTTAAAATAAAGAGAAGGGAATGTGACATGAATATCCAAGGACCTTATGTTTTCTTTTGGGGTGTTCAGTTATTTCATCTATTGTTTCTGAGAGTATCTAGATACCCGATCTACAGAATCAAGCCTGAAAACAAACACTATTCATGCAGGAAAAATGGATCCTAGGTAAGAAAAGTTAATAATATTCTCATCTAGATAAACTACTGACTGTTAATCCTAACTTCTTTCCCAACTTTATAGTCCAAGAAAGAGTCCCTGTCCCAAGGAACCTACACTCTAATCAGTGATTTTTATAGCACTGTTTTATATTTCCCTGTAATGGCCTTCCTTGCAAGCTGATAATAGTTCTGTTCAAAGACCCAAGGTTTTCAGTAGGACTTGTTCTTTCATATAAATAGATACCTTTAGAAGTTCCATCTTCACAGCTGCAATTCTATGCATGGGTAATATGGGTAATGGTATCAATATTCATGAGAGAAAATCACTGATACAAAAACCACAGGCACACATTATGTTGCAAAACATAATGAGATACTAGGCAAGAAAGTGAATGCCAGGGAAAAAAAAAAAAGGCTAAAGATGAAGATTTCCATTTGACTGGAGTTCTACAGAAAGTCGAAATAAGAAACAAGGGTTATGTAACTGTTTAGCAAAAGCAATTTTTTGGCCCATTGGCTCTGTATATTTTATTTTAGAGTTCACAAGTAAAGAACATAAATTTTTCCTTTTTTTTTTCAGGCTGCCTTAATTTAATTTTTTTGTCTTGGTTTTTATGTCTAAGTAAAATGGGTAGGTAATTATTAGTAATGGAAGAAGTAATTGCATGTTCACAATTACTTCAGTGAATAAACTGTAATCATTGAGCCTTCTAGGAGAACACATTGGACATTAAGTTCTTCAAGTGTAAGTTATACCATGTACTCTTAAACTCATGATTATATTTCTTTCTGAACAAGTAAAGGGAAGTGCTGATTGGATTTACAGTCTGCATCTTGTATTATTATGGTGTATTTCTTATATTTACAACTAAAGGAAAGCTTGCTGTCCAGACACTTAGTAAAATAAATTGTCAACGTTTATTGCAGTCAATAAGGACAGCGAATTTACAGCAACTAAAGATGCATTCTACCTTTTTTAAAGGTTGATTTATAATGTAATGCACAAAGGAATGAAGATAAGCTAGTTGTAAGCTTTGTTTTAATGCTTTAAAAATACACCAGGTTCCTCTGTGAGAAAAGAGCAGTGAAAATTAACAGAAAACTCAAATACAAGAAGAGATGCACTTTATCAGCTGAACCATAATACAGTAAAACCCAAGCACTATTTCGGGAATTTAGGTTTTCAGTAAATAGTTTCCTTTAAAACAGTAAGATGCAAAGACACATATTTTTCACCAGTTACTTTTTTTTCCTACACTCTCCTTACTTCAAAAATATTTTGTTAGATGAGCTAATGTCTTAGATATGGTCTGCAAGTCTGTTCTTTTTCCATTCTCCAAAATGAAGAAAAAGAATTAACTTGAATGCATTCATTTCACAGAGACATCCTCTTCTACCACGTAGGAAATGGTATGTCTTGAGTAAATTTCTGCAAAGCATGCACTCTGATAAATTTCTTTAGAAAAGAGAAAATACTATGCATATAAAAAGTAGATAGTATAAGACCTGGGTTTAATAAACACAAAAACCTTATCTAGATGTTTAAATTGTGGGAAACATTTTGCTGCCTTAAGAAAGTTTTAAGACTAGGTTGTAATAACATTACAACTGTACACTGTAAGAATTATTAATAAAATAAAGCATGTTTTCTTTGATCCTTACCACAGAGAAGCCTTAAAACCCAAACACCCTGATCATGTTCATACTTAACCCAGCCATTAGACCTTACAAACTCTTTCTCCTTCTCTGACCTTTTCTTTTCAAACAGAAAAAAACATGCAAGAACCAGAAATTTTGACGTCTAGAAAGAATCTGCTTCACCATATAGAAAGCTTTGGTGACACACAGCAGGGTGGAAAGGGGAGAATGTGTAACCTAGGCTGGGTGAGGCTTTCCTCTGAAGGTTATTCTTTCATTGTACATGTATGGGGTGTGCTTGGCAAGTTTTTGGTAGTGGGAGAGCCACAGGGATTCTCTGAGAAGATGCCAGAGGTTTCCCCTATGTCCAACAGAGCCATTCCATACAGCTCCAGGACTGACCCACCACTGGCCAAGGCCGAGCTCATTGGCTACACTGCAAGTGCCTATGGGATAACATATTTACGAAGGGGGAAAAATTATACACAAATGTAGCTGGGAAGGAGGTGTGAAAATATGTGAGAGAAACAGCCCTGCAGACACCGGTGAAGAAGGAGGAGCAGAGGTGCTACAGGCACCCAGGAGCAGAGATTCCCCTGCAGACCATGGTGAGGTAGGATGTCCTCCTGCAGCCCACAGAAGTACACAGTGAAGGAGTTATTCATGCTCAGCCTAGGAGGACCCCATGACAGGGCAGGCAGATGTGCCCTGAAGGAAGCTGTGACCCTGTGGAGCGCTCACACTGCAGCAGTTTTTCTGGGAATACCCATGGCCCCGTAGACAGGAGCTCACACCGGAACAGGTTTGCTGACAGGACTTGTGACCCATGGGGGATCCACGCTATAGCAGCCTCTTCCTGAAGGAATTCACCCTGTGGAAAGTATTCCTGTTGGGGAAGTTCGGGAAGGACAGTCTCCCATGGGAAGGACACTAACCTGGAGTGAGCAAAGAGTTTGAGGAGGAAAGAGTGACAGAGACAACGTGTGATGAACTGACTACAGCCCCCATTCCCTGTGCACCCGCACTGCTTGGGGGGAGGAGGTGGAGAAATCGAGAGTAAAGCTGAGTCTGGTAAGAAGGGAAAGACAGAGGAAGGTGGTTTTTAGATTGGCTTGTATTATCCTATTGTCTTATTAATTATCAATAACATATTAATTTTCTCAATTTGAGGCTTTTTTACCCATGACAGTAACTGATGCGTGATCTCCTTCTGTCCTTTATCTTGATTCATCAGCTTTTTGTCATATTTTCTCATCCTGTCCAGTGGAGGAGGGGGAGTGATAGAGCAGCTTGGTGGGCACCTGGCGTCCAGTCAAGGTTAACATTCCACAATATCATATCTTCTGCATATTTCTGTTCTGCATTCAATCATTTTATCTGTTGCCATGAGATGCTTTTCACATTAAAGACACATTCCTTTCTCTCTGCTTTTCACCACACAACCTATCATCTCTGAGAGTGCATTGAAAAGTCTGATTCTCTATCTAGTATCCTGAGTTTGAGACTTGACTGCTGTATTTTGAAATGAGATCCTTTGTGGGTTTTTTTGTTTTCTTTTTTGCTTGAGACAAAGAAGAGATTTCCACAAACCTCAAAGTGGACACTTTAAATACAGGACACAGACCACACTCAGAAAAAGAAATTCCTTAAGCCCCACAGCTGGAAGACAGGAAGGAAGCCAATTACTTTGGAGTATAAATACTAAACACCAGTCAAGCAGAAATGAAAAATGGACATAAAACTAGTCATGTTTACAATGAATTACCAATTATTCTATTTCAGCTCATGCTGCACTGGGCCTTAGTTAATAGGTAGTGCCAGCAAGATGAATTCACTGAACACTTAGAAAGACCATTAGTAAGACTGAATTTTCCTGGCAGTAGAAAAGACTTGGCTTACATTCCTCTGCTTGTCCAGAACCAAATGAAATGGAAAGTAATGCTTTTCTCACCCCCAGTCTCTCAATATATTTTGTAAGCCATTTGCACATATTGGGTAAGATAGGAAAAACACAAGAATCACCTTTTCTCCCCTAGGTAATATTTATGATGGACTCTTAGGATGCATTTTTAGCTTCAGAACTGCAGTGACTGAGAAATCTTCACAGCACTTTTGCATAAAATAATAGAGAATAAAATATGTATAGAAGTCATCTTGCCTTTCTAATCAGCAGTGAAGGAAAGAAATGGCGGATAGAAAAGCCACAGTGAGATTTCTTCACTTCATCAAATTACTTAAAGTCAAACCTACAGCAGTCATCGATGATTCTGATTTTTGAAAAAGTCAACAGTTACATAGATGAAACTGTAAAATGCAAAATACAACATTTCCACATTATGGATGATTTGCCCACACATTTTGCACTGGTGAAACACCCTTGAGTGAAAATTTATCTCACTGACATCTCATTGAGTTGAAAAAAGGATCTTCTTTATTTGTTTGTTCAACATGCATTGTATAAGTGCTGATTTTGCTTCACTTTTAGGTATGAGGCTGGACACAAGAAAGGTGATCTGCTTTATCCTGACTGCTGCCCTGTGGCTCAAATGGGGATGCTTCTGGAGTAACAGGGCATAGTTCTCTTCTAAAGAATAACAGTGTGTGCTCAGAAATATTTTTTGAGTGCAAATGCACAGCTCAGAATAAGACCATAATCATGGGATCAATAGAGCCAGCACAGCTGAGAAGTGCCCCATGAATGCCAGCAGTCCCAGAAATTTCAAAAGTAATTAGGAATGTAAATTTTTCTTAGAGATCCAGAGAAGACTACAAAATTTTTGCAAACCAAGGACCCACTGAAAACTACTGGAATGAGGACCTATCCTGACAGGACACAGCGGATTGGGAAGATCTGTTTCCAAAGACCTTCTATTAATCTATCAGATCCAGAATATTTAGGATTTATCTATGGACAAAATTGCCTTTTTGCAGTTGCATGCCAACAAGATGTATGTCTGGCCATGCCCTTTCATGGTGTTATTGGCCTCCATACTTAAGAGAAAGGATAGAGCTCTCCCCTTCAAAGTTTGGTGATTGATTATTATATCTCATATAAATATTGGTAGGACAGGAACTTCCCCAGTAAACTGGAAAATTTGGTAACCGTTAAGAGGTGGTTGTGCTGATAAAAGAAGCCAGTCCAGAAAGTGTAAGTATTTTTTTCCAAAGAAAAATAGTATCAGTTTATGCCTTTACACTTTACAAGAAGATCACTATTTTGTAATGAGAGAGTTGCAGAGAGGTTTGATGTCAAGCCGAAGACAATAAAGAAAATGTGACAAAATTAGAGGGTGCAAAGTCAAAGAATAATCAATGTTAAAGGTGAGAATTCACAGAAGAAAAGTAGAAAATGGGATGAGAGGGAGAAGTTAGGGAAAGAAATAACATCTGTGAATACTGCAGTTGGTAAAGGCTCTCCCTTGTGATTTGCTTCATCCTTAGATAGCAATATTCACATAGCCTTTTTTACTAAACATCTCTGTAACTTTATTAAAAGAAGTCGTATTTTATATCCAAATGAAAACAACCGGACACACTACTTAATAAAAGATTTTCTGCATATGTAAGTATGGAATGCTGCCTTTGCTGTAATCTAAAGCCGAAAGTAATTCTTTCCATAGGAATTCTACCATATCAAAATTGTATGGAGAAGGCCATGAAAAGAAATCAATGATTCTCATGAGACAGATATACTTTTATTTCATTACATCTGTTTGTCCACAGCAGTCATGAGATAGCCAGACACTCTGTCATTCAACAGTGAGGAACAGCAAGTCAGCACCTCTTTGTACTGGGAAATCTACCACCCTGGCTTTCTGTGCAATGAAAGTAATAGATTGAGCTATGGAATAGATTTTTACAAATGGGCTTCACATTTCTCACAAAATAATATCCTGGTACAAGTTTTTCATGCAAGTGTTTCACATAATAAAAATGTTTATGTCCATGAAGCATCAATCTGCTGCAATGTGCATCAACTGAAGCCAAACATGGGCAAGATCTTGAACCTTTGCAAGCCTAAGACACTCTTAGATATTGATGTTGTAACTGATACACAATATATTAGCAAACACTGTGATCTAGACTGGAAAAGCATGAAATGAACAACATGAGCAGTGAAACAGTTTGCAGGAATGATCACCCTTTGTATTCTTCAGCCTGGCATCCAACCTGAAAAGCCACAGGCTGAAGATTTCTTGCAGTTTATTATATGGACATAACAGTTCACACACAAGCCCTACAAGGACTGATCTCCTACTATTGTGTTAACAGGATTTGACTCTTTCCACCCTTGTTGGGACTCCTTGTTACCTAGCCAAGTCTGTATTTTCCACATATTCATCTGTACCTAATGTGACCTGCAAGCAGCATAAGGAAAGAGCGTCTAAGGGAAGGCTCACTTCATCCTGAAAGAGCAGGAAAAGTCTCCACTTCTGGATAGAGTTTTCTCTCCCTAGACTTCAAACAGGAAGCTGGAAGGACTAGATTAAGTCAAAATCAGGAGAGATCAAGACAGACTCACAGAATCATAGAATCCCTAAGGTTGGAAAAGACCTCCAAGATCATAGAGTATAACCATTAACCCAGCACCATTTGCATTCACCACTAAACCATGTCCCCAAGTCCACAATCACATGCCCTTTGTACACTCCTTGGGATGGCCACGACCCTGAGTATCACCACTCAGAAAAATCTATTTACATGGGCAGAACAAGTCAGTCATGAGACATCCTGATTAAGGTATAAGTTCAAATAAATGTACACAATTTCAGATATATACTTTAGAGATGATGCCCCTGTAATTTGAGTATTTTCTTTACATTTTTATTTTCATTCCAGGCCATTCTAGGATGTCTGCAAAAGAACCTTCTGAGCAAACTCTCAGCTCACCAAACTATTCCTGAAAAAAAAAAAAAAAAAAAATTAAAAATTGCGACTCTGCCTTGCTAGTATGCTTTTAGGGTTCACTGACATTGGCCATATCTGAAGGGAATAGGTGCACTTAGTAGAAGATTCCTGGCACCTCTTAAGAAGCTATTTTTAGGATGCCTGTTTGCTGGGAAGTGGGCTCTCATCTGTACATGACAGTAAACAGCTGCCAGTTTGAGTCATCAATAACCCAGCAACATATGAAGTTCAACTTTTCTGTGAAATGAGTAATATATGATTGCAATATTTAGGTTAATCAACAATACTTTACAATATTTTTTAGACAACTTGAAAGGGAAAAATAGGGGGAAAAAAAAAATCTTTTGAGCATTATACCATGCTTTTCACTGATACAGGCAAACCATTTAGGAAGTAAATATTCATGGCTCACTCCCACATATTCTTCGTGCCAAGACAGTGAGAAAAAAATTTGTGTGGATTACTGTCACAGTAGGATTGTTGGAGAAGTGAGTCATGGATGAATGAAGAAAAATATAAGATATCAAAAAATACTGAGGACTAAGGTAACACTTCAAACACTATCATCTCACTATTTCTTAATAGATGTACAATGTCCTTGCACCTTTCCTAGTACAAAATGAGTAAAAAATCCCTTAAACACTTAGAGTCCAACAAATAAGCAGCCTAAGCATTGTGCATTACTGAAAAACTAGTTTATTTTCTTTCTTCATTTGATCTCAGCACGTTGCACATTTTCCTCATGTCCAGTATATAAAAAATAAGTGCAACAGATATCATTTACATGTGTCCTCTCAGCATTTACTTGTGATAAACAGCTGCACAAGCCACATTTAAAGCTGTTCTTGATGTTAAGTGAATGGTCTGTCAGAGATAAAATGAAATAAATTGCACTTTGGAATTCAAGCTGAAGAGACTAACACAAGAAGATGTTTATTCACTATTGTTGCCAACTGAGTTCCCTTTGGTAAATAGAAGTATTGTTATTTTTCTTCCTCCAACCTTTTCACATGCCTCATTGCCCATCTGCACAATCTTCCTGAGACGGCAAAGCGTTCTAAAGTACAAGACACATTTCCTCTTAAAAATCATTTTGGCACAAGGAAGCACACTTGCCAATTTCAGGCTGGAAAGTTGCATTGTATCTTACTAAAGTGATACAAAAATGTTGTATTTACTTATCAACACAACAAAGTAAGGAGCTGCATACACCAGGGATACCTCTAAGTACAGAAGTGGATATCGCCTGATGATGGAATTCCATGCAATGTCTAATTCTTTTGTTAAATACTGTATTTTCATCAATGTTGGTAAGGACACTAGAGCAAACATTTTGACAAGCGTCACTAAATACAGCCCTCAGAAGTATTAAAAAATGTTGGAGGCTCTTTAAACTTAGAAATCTTACAAGAGGCCTCTATTATATTTTGGATCCATATTGCTAAATGCTTTTTGAAACAGTGACTGCCAGCTGCCAATATCCAGATGGTGAAAACTAAGAAAACTAAGAAAAAATAACTTAAGGACTTGGATTTAAAATAACTCAAAAACCTGCAATCAAATGAAACAAAAAACACCTAAGCAAATCTGTAGGAAAAGAAATCTCTATTTGTTTAATGAATACACTCCACAGGACGTCATTTAGCAGGTAATCCTGACCCCTGAATTACCATTAAATAGTCATGTTAGACATACTAATTTTGTACAAGTCTGTGTCAATATTAGTTTCAATTTCAATACATATCAACACCAAAGCAGGATGCAGAAAACAATTTACAAAGGAAAAAAGGTGGCACAAACACTGGCTATTTTACCTGTTGGCATACCCACCAGTGCCAGACATTTTTTCCCCTTTTTTTTTCCTTATTGATCTTTAATGACTCTTTCTTGCATGGGTTAGATGGTGCTATTTCCAATGACTGAAATAATTATATACATAATAAAAAAACCAAGTTATTTCTTTCACAAATATCTACAAAGAAGAATAAAAATAGAACGTTTCTTTTCATTGAGATCTTTTCACCAGTAAAACTGCTGCTTGTATTTACCACATTTGATTTCAAAGGGTCTGAGCAAGCATCCACTGAAATATACTACACTGACGTTCAACAGACTTGAATTTAGCCTTTAGAAAATTCTCAACTTCTACTCGGTGAATTGAGTGCATGGTTGAAATTACCTTAGAGGCTCTATGCTGCACTTTTCAACACACAGGTTCACAGTAAGATTATTGTGTTGACCAAATGCAACCAGGAGATAATTGCCCTGTGATGTCTGCAGCCAACGTGGAGCAAGCAGCAGGTGAGAACTCTAGAGCTCCCTGGAATACATCTTACCTCTGTGAAGTAAACGATGTAGTAGAAAGGTAGCTCAATCCTAATTTAGGAGACCAAGTGTAGGAATAGCACTTGAAAGTAGAAGGAATGTAATGCCATGGGTATAGATATAAAATTATATAAAAGTACCTTGACTGAATTCTTTCCAAAATCAAGATCTTCATTGTTACTTTAAAAAATGGAATTCTACCATGGAATCCAGTTTCATAGGTAGCTCAATAAAGTGTAGGAGCATCTTTTATTTACCCCAAGGAGTACTGAAGAAATATTTATAGTGGATTGATTTTAATATTTGTCTTAAATGATTCAAGACATGTAAATATCAGAAAGTTCTTTAATCATCACACAATGTGTACAATTTGAAAAAAAAGCTAAATTAGACAACTGGAAAGTCTTAATGATTAGCCTTGCACAGGAATGTATTAAACTGCTATATTTCAGAGAAAATGTGTCTACTAAATTATTAAATTCTATTTCTTGTAAAATATTCTAATATTACAATATTCTAGTATGTGTTAAAACATAACAGTACTATGCATCTGATATTAGATATCTCATTATATACATATAATATGCTCTTATACATAATTAATTTAGAATGTTTTTCCCCCAATCATTTCTTCAGCAGTTATTTCATTGGAGAATATCTATGGCAGCCTCCTTAATGATCAATGTGAAAGAAATCCCTGAATTCCTGGCTTCATGGGAATCTCTGCTGTGATCACATTCACTCTATAGAGTGCCAGATAGTTTGGCAATTCTGAATGTTCTCTTAGGAAAAAAATTTGTGTCATTCTATAATGACTGATCTATAAAGCATATATGCACATAGGGTACAAGCAAGTGAAAAAAACCCTAAAAGTTGTAAGAAAAATAAATTCGCAAATATTAAAAAATCTGAAAAACAAAAATAAGATCACAATCTGAGAGTAGTAAAAAACTGAACAGCAATCATCAACTAATTACCATGAATGGCAGGGATGTTGGGATTATACTTCTTAACATCTAATTAAATCATCTTAGTTTTTTCTCAGTAGTCTTCTCAGGCTTTTCTCCTCAATTCTTTTGTTGGATAAATATAATTAGCTTTTTTTTTCCCCTACAACTTTCATATAAATGATATCCTTGCTTTCATCAGTCTCTTAACTTCTGTAAAATGTACTCAGAACTAGTAAAATGGCATCATAGAGAAGAAACATATTATTTGACTAGTTTGATGTACTTTGCACCATAGATCTTACATAACAATAGCTATTAATTATCACTTACCCTTAAAAATGCATTGCTTTACTTGCTTCCAACACGTAGCATCCTAAAAAGATTACATATTCAGTAATCTTAACAGGATACTGCCACGGCAAAATCCAGCACCAGTATTCAGGTACTTGTTTCAGCAAATAAATCTTGCATTTAGTTGCTGATATTTAATTGTTGAATTGGGTTTTATTTTCTTCTTCTATAGACAAACACTGCTTTTATAATCTATAGTAAGCGTAACTATGATGTTCTTCAGAAAGAAAATGTCAACAGTCACCAAATGTTACCACTCTGGCATGCCTACTTTCTTATATTGACCTATTTATATTTAGGTGCCAGAACTCCAGGTCAAAGGGGAGACCTTGAGGCTTCTAAATTTCAGTGTGTTATTAATGGGCTGGCCATAGGGCCACGTACTGCTGTCCCCTTTCTCAAGAAAGGAAGAAAAGTGAGGTAGGGAGGCAGTAATGCACTAAATGTAATCTTGCTTTGTGGGAGAAAACTATTCTGAATCTGTGTGGTATAATGAGAGAAATAACATATGGCAGTGATCACAAGGGAGTGATCTATCTATGTTAATCAGATAATAACACAGAAAATACCTGTGCTTTAGGGATAAAGGTAAACCAGCAAGAGAAATGCTTTCCACTAGCTCTAGGGAAAAGGCTTATACAGTGACATAAATGAATGCAAGATAGTAACTATTTACAGCTGTGAACAATTCTATTCTTCTGTTAAATGTGATTCTTACCATTTAAGTCCTCTGAGCCAAAAGAAGTTTCCTGAAACTCTACTGTTTTTCATTAGAGCAGGGATTACTAGATTACATGTATTCACTCATCCACTCAAATGTGTCAGAATCTTAGAGATAACTTTCTGTAGTTTTAGTAGAATTTTTATTGAAGTCATTCATCCTCAGTGCAGCAAGTTTGAAGAGCTCAAGTCTACCTACAAAACAATTATCTAGAAAAAACAGAACATAGCAGATTTGGTCTGGTGGCCCATCAGTGGTTTTGTGACTGCTTTGATTAGGATGTCAGAACAGTGTCACACAGAGTTTGCCCCTGTCCCACATTCCCCAGTTTTTCCGTAGTTTCTCAACGCAAACCTATACCCTATATCTACAAATATAGCCAAAACTGAAATCAAATTGTTAGGAACAACACCTACAACAGCAGTGGACCGATAACACAGAACAGATCAACAGGGCTAGTAAGATATTCAGAAGATCCTTATCTCATAAAGAATTTCAAGGAAAATCATTAAAAGTGAGTTTAATTTGTTAAAAGTTTCAGTTTAACAGGACATGAAAGACCTGTCAACACTTGCAATGTTTTGGCTTTATCAGATGTGCTAAAATAACACTATTGTGTTCAGTACGTTTTCCTAATATTTAGTTTGGTATTTCATTAGAGGTTGGTGTCAGGATAGCTGACTTTCTTGTCTTTTTAAATATAATTAGACACTCACACTAGATTTAACAACCTTCCGCACTTGCAGAATAAACAACATTAATTTTCACACCTTTTATCCATCAAAGTTGGCAAACATTATCAGGTATACTGTTTAAACTTTTGATTTTAGCAGAAAACCCCTGCTTTTGGAACAGTTCATCAACAACCTCAAACTTATCCAAATTTGCTTTGTGAACAATCTGTGATTTCAATTCCATCAACTTTTTCAGGACTGAAAATACTGACTCACTTACTGGCCTCTTGCAAGTAATTATATTATCCTTCTTATCTTCCATTTTTTTTTTTTT
>VZRN01005540.1:2003738-2016920 GCA_013397935.1 Dasyornis broadbenti
TTTTTTTAACTCTATGATTCTGTTTCAGGACTTTAATCTGAAATCATAAGGTATATGAACATGCATCATATTTAGGGTGTTACAGGCTTCATAGTAATTTAATATCTGATTTTTTTCTTTTGATTGCCTCTTTCTGACATAAAAGATATCCAGTGGAGATTATTTTTGTATTGTATTTGAACGGTTTGGTGTCAATTTTAAGTGTGGGTTTTTTTAAATTTTAATAATGATGTTTTCTGAGAAAGTTATTTTTCATACTCATATTCAATTATATGTGATTCAGTTATCTATTTACCAATTTTTAAACAGGGATACCCAAGATTTGGTAAGTATTGAATC
Organism: Dasyornis broadbenti; assembly: GCA_013397935.1. NCBI lineage: Eukaryota > Metazoa > Chordata > Aves > Passeriformes > Dasyornithidae > Dasyornis > Dasyornis broadbenti. The sequence goes on from VZRN01005540.1 coordinate 2,004,078, forward strand.
TTGCATATAAAACCCATTATTGCTTTTTTCAATGGAATTTGCAAGAAGAGACCAGAGGCTGCAGAAGTTCATGTCCCTAATATTAGTTCTTTTTCCAATAAGTTACATGGATCTGGACTTGTGTATATATTTACTTACATATTTCTAATCTGTTTATGAAGATCTAAATCCAAGTACTAATAAACTGGATTATACGACACTAGTAGTAGAGAGCAATGGATTATTCTCTATTCTTTCACATCTTTCTGCTCTCCTTCACAATAGTACACTTATATAGCACTTTGTATTTTCAAAGGCTTTTACGTCTTTAATCCTTCCTATAACATTGCTTTTAAGAATGTCAGTGTTTTGTATATCTCTGTTAAAATTCAAAGTGTTGAATTTGAACTTTAAATTCATAGAGAAAAGTAATAAAGAAATACTTTTGTGAATAATTTGTTTCAAGGACCATAGCTCTTAGGTGAAAATATTCACCTAAGATCACAGGTCTTCCTTCCTGTGTTTCATACATAACAGAAGTTTACTAAGGGAATCTAAAGTATGCACAAATTTAGAATAATGTACCTGGATGCTATCTTGATAATGTATCTGTGGTTGAAAAGGCTAAAAGTGAGTACTAGAGTGAATGGCAGGACTGTAGACTTTTAGTGAAAATTATGTTATAGAGACACACTTAAATTATCATTAAATAAATTAATTAGGAAATATGTTCTGATTTAAGAGTATTGTACAACCACAGGAACCACCAAATGGCTTCGCCACAGGCTCTGCTGTATTGGGTTTGCATGGCAAGGTTTGATAGTGGGGGGCTACAGTGGTGGCTTCTGTGAGAAGCTGCCAGAAATTTCTCTCATGTGCAAGAGAGTCAGAGCCAAACTGATTTCAAGATGGACCTGCTGCTGGCCAAGACAAAGCCCATCAGCAATGGTGGTAGTGCCTCTAGGATAACTAAAGAAGAGAGGGAAAAACCAAACTGTGCAACAGCAGCTGAAGAGAGGAGAGAGTATATGGGAGAAGCAGCCCTGCATACACCAAGGTCACTGCAGAAGGAGGGGTGTGAGGTGCTGCAGGTGCAGGAGCTGAGATTCCCATGCAGCCTGGGGTGATGACCATGGTGAGGCAGCTGTGCCCCTGCAGCCCATGGAGGTCCACAGTGGAGCAGAGATGCAACTCCAACCCCTGGACGACCCCACACTGGAGCAGGCAGTGGTGCCTGAAGGAGAGTGTGACCCCCTGGGAAGTCCACACTGGAACAGGTTCCAGGCAAGATCTGTGGAGAGGGGAGCCCACGCTGGACTAGGCTTCCTGGTAGGACTTGTGACTCCATGGGCTGGAGCCACAAGTCCTGGACCAGTTTGTGAAAAACTGCAGCCCGTGGGAAGAACTGTGTTGGAAAAATGGAGAACTGTCTCCTGCAGGAAAGATCCCACACTTGAGCAGGTCAAGAGTGTGAGGAGTCTACCCCCTGAGGAAGCAGGAGTGGCAGAGACAACACAGGATGAACTGACTGCAACCCCTGAGTCTGCTTTGCCCGTGATGGCAACTGCTGAGCGATCTCCATGTCTTTATGTGGACTCACAAGTCTTTTGTTACATTTGGTCTCCCCCATCCAGCTGAGGTGGGAGGTGACAGAGCAGCTTTGGTGGGTGTCTGGCATCCAGCCAGGGTCAGCCTCCACAGTTACTTACACAGAGTCATAGATTCAAAGGATTATAGAACAGTTTGGGTTGGAAGGGACCTTAAAGACAATGGAGATACAATGCCCCTGCCATGGACAGGGGCTTTTCTTACATCAGATTGCTCAAAGCCCCTTCCAACCTGTCTGTGAACACTTCCAGGGACAGAGCATTCACGACTTCTCTGGCAACCTGTTCCAGTGTCTCACAACCCTCACAGTATTCTTCCTAATATCTAATCTAAACCTACCCTCCTTCAGTTTTAAGCCATTATCCCTTGGCCTGTCACTCCAGGCCCTTGTAAAAAGTCTTTCTTCATCTTTCTTGTAGGCTCCTTTCAGGTGGTGGGAGGTGCACTAAAGTCAACCTGAAGCCTTCTCTTTTCCAGGCTGAAAAATCCTAACTACTCTCAGCCTTTCCTCATAGAAGAGATGCTCCAATCCTCTAGTCATCTTGGTAGCCCTCCTCTGGACTTTCTCAGGAATAGCATCGAAGTTGAAAAGCCAAATATTTTTCCTGTTTTTACTAGTTGCATCAAGATTTTGTATAAAATGGAAAATATCAGAATTGTTACATCTTCCAAGTATTCATTTTTCTGCTATAAAACTACAATATAGTCCTACTAGAAATTCAGTCTGTGTTTCAAACATATCTGTACTTAGATTAATTTCTGGTTTCACTTAGTAAGATATAGAAATAATTAGAACAAAGTACATGCTCTTCATTCTGATCTGTACAAGCATGTTTTTGAGATGTGCCTTGCTCTAGTCGTGTGTCTCCCATCATTTAACCAAAGATGCAAGCTTTCAGATAATGGTAAAGTACAGTGATACTAGTCTATGAAGTTACATGTAAAAATACTGCTTTACTAAACTGTGACTGGTACTGTGAAGACACTTTTTGTTTCTGTATATTTTGAGATAAAGTTTTACAAATGGTTTGATATTATCTACTTGTAATCTTTCTTCTCCATATTCCCAGTCCTTGTCCATGTATTACCACCTGTCACTCATTTTTGACATTTCCCTCCTGTCAGATTTGTCTGCCCATGTGACCCTCTGCATGGACACGTAATTGCTGATACCAGAGCTGTCAGATGAGGCAGAATCTCCTCTGTCACTAGCAGCCTAAGATCAACAAAACTTCTCCAACTTTAGCTATGGCATCAGGAACAAAGGAAAAAGGCAGAAGAAACACTGAATTCTCTACGGCATTTGTAGAATCTCAGGGTAGTATGACCAATGGCCATTATAATGTGCTTACTATAAAAAAAAAAAACAATCTACTAGAGGTGTATTTCAGAAAGAAAAGATATTTTTATAAACAACTCTCTTACAAACAAATCATTAACATAATCCTAAACTCTGAAAAGTTTATACAAACACAAATAGAAAATTACAGATAAAAGTTACACATACACACACACACATACACACATATATGCCAGCTCCTTATATATATATAATGGTAACTTTCCTACTGGATGTATTTGTTACTTAGAAACTAACTAAAATTTTAATACATATAATACAGAAATATCAGACTTATCCTCTTGTTTCAAACATTTTTTTCCTCCAGTATGTCATGTCAGATGGTCAGGCAGAGACTCACACATTTACAGACACTGAAAATTTCCCACTTACATGTGGTTGGCAGATGTGACGCTGGAGTGAAGGAAGGCTCTGCACGGGCAGCTGGAGGCCAGGCTAGATTCCTCACAGCATCTTAAACAGTACTACACACTCATATTTAGGCACCTGAGTAGAGCCCTGAAAAACTGTTCCACCACTAACACCAACAGAAAATAAGCTCTTAAATGTCTTTAAATAGGAAAGGCCCCTCCTGTTTATTCACCAGTTTAAATACTGAAACTTCATTTTCTTTATGGAGCACCATTATCCCTAATATCACAGCACTCACAGGAAAGATGGAAAATAACATTCTTCTAAAAGATATTTTACCACCACTAATTACAACTACCTTAAGGTGTTTAAAGAGCTTTGAAAAACTACATTTAGATTTCCAGATATGCCACAATTCATACGAGCAGCCTAGGAAAAGGAGGAGGCAATCAGCTCCAAGTCTCCCCATATCCCAGGCCGATTCCCAGATACTGATTTCCTCATTCCATTCCAACAATTATTGCAATAAACTGTCACTGTCAACTCAACTGTGCTGGTTCACAGAATCATAGACTCTTAAGAGTGGCTTGGGTTAGAAGGGACCCTAAGGATCATGTAGTTCCAAACCCCATGCGGTGGACAGGGGTACATCTCACTAGGCCAGGTTGCTAAGAGTCCCATCCAACCTGGCCTTGAACACTTCCAGGGGTGAGACATCCTCAGCTTCTCTGGGCAATCTGTTTCAGTGTCTCAGCACACTCACAATAAAGAATTTATTCTCAATATCTCATCTAAACCTACTCTGTTTCAGTTTGAAGCCATTTCTCCTTGTCGTGTCACTACACACTCTTGTAAAAAGTCTCTCTCCATCTTCACTGTAGTCTCCCTTCAGGTACTGGAAGGCCACAATTAGGTCCCCTTGTAGCCTTCTCTTCTCCATGTTGAACAATTCCAATTCTCTCAGCCTTTCCTCATAGGAGAGGTTCTCCATCTCTAATTATCTTGACCCTCCTCTAGCAATGACCAGAGAGTGACAACAGGAATGTCAGAAAATGGAAACCTATCCCTAACAATTTCCCTTTTGGTAAATGGCTGACAATGAAGTTGTTTATTTTGTCTAAGAAGAGACTTTCCTGAGGAGAACATTCTTGTCACTTTTTATATTGGGAGGTAAAAAATAGTATGTGAAGAGCTGTGAGTCGCTTCTACGTCACACGAAGTAAACTTCGGTTTATCCTTCTCCCTCCCTTAGTATTTCTTTGGTTACACATACAGCTTTAGAAGTTTGTCAAAATACTTTTTCCTATATTGCATCTTCTAAATTATTCATTTCCCTGCTAACAAATTCAGACATGCATTTGTATACACAGTGTTTACCGTAGTGAATTATTCATCCTACGTACTTAAATGCCAACAAATACTAATAATTACAAATCTACACACATATTAATAGGAATTCTGAATAACAGGAAATATCCACAAGTGATACAGCATCTCCACTACAAGAGAAGGAGCTATAAACTAGGCAACCAGAAGGAAGTTTTTAAAAAATTCCACCCTTTTGGCATACTTTCTGGCAGCCTCTAGTAATGGCTATACTCATTCTGAATTGTCTTCACCACACTCATGTGAGGGTTACATTTTGATTCCTGGATTCTCTTTAATCTATCTGAAATAGCGTATGTGCTTGTATTTGTTACCTTCATAGTAGCATTTTTAGAAAAAACTATTTGTTTTCTTAAAAAGACATTTATCTGAAAGTTCTGCTGCTGCTAAGAGTATTGTCCTGATTTTTATCTTATTGCATAATCACATAATGTTCAAATTAGGTTGTGAAAGGTCAAGAAAATACCTGACACATTTAACTAAAGAGTTATTAAACTGGATGCCATGAAACTCATATTTTACCTAGGAGCTTTTCACAGTCAGTGCACCATTTGTCATTGTTCTCCTGAACTGGCTCCAATCCCATGGTATTCCTCTACGACACAAAAGAGTTCAATAGGTGATAGCAGGAGTGAGCTATTAAGGAACATTACACTGAAAAGCAGAAAAATCTACAAAAGGCAGAACCTACATAAACAACCTTTTCTATTAAATCATCCAAGAGATATATTTGATATGACTATTGATAGGAGAGAGGTGAAAACATTTCTAGAACACCTGCTTGAGTGATCTGAGTGTTTTCTTCTGTACAATTGCAATGCAAACACTGTTATAAATAATTTTTGAAAAAATTGTTGCTGAGTGAACCCAATATTTATTATAAAACACTTGTCTATTGATGTGGGTTTTTTTGTTTTTTTTTCTAGATAGATAGGCTGTTAGGAGCATATTCATGTCTGTTGTTAAAACTTATGATTGTTCTTGCTCCCTCTGTTACTCAAAATATTATCTAAATTTATGCACTGCCTACCTAGACAAAAAAAAAAACCAAAACAAAACAAAAACTTGAGCCTGAAATTCTTGCAAGGGATTTAATATGCATGGTGGTTCTTCTTATTTCTCCAGAAAGCTCTTTTACACAATACTTTAATGTTAGAATTTTTAATATGTCAACCTACAACAAGAAGTTCCACCTTCATGGATCAAGACCAAATACTTAAATGTAAGGGGGGGAAAAAAGAGTTGTATATATAAAATCAGATGGCAGTATGTACAGGTAATTGCCAGAATTAATCAATCTGCTTCAGCCTGCAAAGTTTTGATTACTTCCTTTGATTTTATTTGTCAGTGACTGCTACTTGGTTTTTGTTTGTGTGTTTCAGAAGAAACGCTTTGCCCTCTCTGAGATGACAGGGTCCCTACTCTGTTTGGGCCTCCAGCTCCCGTGCCAACACTGCTGGCTCCTGCCTGGGGGCCTCTGTAGCTGTCATCCCAGTGCCTCCCCTGCCAGGGAGTACAGCCTGCTCCAGCTCTGCCACTTAACAGTGGCAATTAGGGAGCACAGAAGAGACTCAGGCAGCATGGGAATCAGGCAGCACAGTGTTTTGGCAAAGCATTTCTTTCATCCCATCAGCACAAGAAGGTTGAAAGAAATACAGTCATGACTCCATCTCTCCTATGGCTTTGTACACTAAAATGCTTCATTGCTTTGCCTATGCAAGTACAGTTACACTTCCTAGGTGGGGATTAATTTATTTTATTAAACAGTGCTTTATGGAAGTGCAGGTATTTTATGTGAGATCAGGAATTACACTGGTACACAATAAAATTTTTCTTAGGAAAATCCTTCCATATTAAGGCTTCTTCAGCATGAAGGAAAACTAAATTACACCACAGTTTAAATTAAACAGCAGCACTTCAAGTATAGACACTTCATTTAACACATGAAAAGGAAAGGGAAGCTACAAGTTGGTAAGTGAACTAAGCACTGAGTTTGTTAATAGGACCTACAGGAGAGTAAGAGATTTTTATAAGGTCATTTGGCTATCAAATTATACTATTGTCATAAATGTGTAATTCTATTAACTGAGATCCACCATAAATAAAAACAGAAGGAATAAATCTTTGCTTTATATTTTAAGAAATACTTAAGCATCCTTCCTTAGCTAAAAATAATACTGATGTTTTAGAAAATAATCCTTGTATAACACATGATAAACAACTGTTTTGGCTGTGGTAAATCTGTTGAAGGCACAGATTAATTCAGCACTGCAATTTTACATAGACTATTTAAAATATCCTCAGAATGATTGTTAACATTGTTAATCCTTCCAGTCTTTGAGTTGTATTCACAGAGAGCTATTTCTCATTGCCCTAAGCCACCTAAACATCATGGCAGAAAAAGTAAAAAAGTCAAGTCTAGTTTTGAAGAGCCTAAGCAAAAATAAAAATAAAAACAAATAAAAAACCAACCAAACAAAAAAGCACACAAAACCCCTCAAACTTATAACAATATATTCACAAATAATGACATTCTTCATGCATTTGATACTGAGTTAGGCTCTTAAATTCCCAAACCTTCTTAAACATTCAGATTTCATTCCTCCTTATGGCACTGGCAACCTTCTAGATGGAAATTTTCACAAAACATGCTGCAAACCACCCACAGGAATCCAAAAGTTTTTGAATAACAGCACCACCATTTGGCCCAGGCAACCCCCAAACACATATATGAGTACAATAAATGTAGCAGTGAAATCTTAGGTATAGTATGCATAAAACGCACTAAAGTATCTTTAATATCATTTCTTGACAGAAAAACTTTCATCTTGTGCAACTTTTGAGTAAGACCATTTCTGCTGAACATAGGACTTTTAATTTTGCCTTCTGTTTTTTTTTAAAAAAGAATATAATTAGACAGTATATCTTATGGTTTCTGGGTTGATTGAAACACCAGTGTAATCTGGGATGTTTTGTTACATAAAAAAGAGTAACTATGACCTAATCAAGACCACTACTGCAGCACATACTAAGGACAGAACAAATACCAGTTCTTAATCAAAACAATTATTTGTAGAAGTGAAGTCTGATCAAAATTCAGTCTGTATTCTTTCAGAAAAACCTCTGTTTATTTACTTGGTCCTCTTATGGCACCTCAGCTACACTTACAGCTTGTTACTTCAAGAAGCTATAATAAAAATAATTCATTACAACCTTTGTGAGTGAAGTAATGCATGTTTCATGAAAAAGAGTACATAAATTAAACAAGCTCAGTTACATTATTTAATTTACCTCAAACCAAAATATCACCACATGGCAGATTTTAAAAGTTTTGAGAGCCTCAGAAGTGGAACATGGAGGACATCCCAGAGTTTTCAAGCACTGCCAGAACTATAATTGCATGGTGGAAAAGGCCCAGGTAAAGGATATACAAACTATTCTCAGCAGTTCTCTCAAACTACAAGTCTGGGAGAAAAGAAAAATCTGGAATTAAATGTGAAACATGCTAAAATAATGCTGCTTAATTGGAGTTAAAGATCAAAAGAAATAAGTCATTTAGTCTTGCTGAAGAGCATGAGAACTGATGCCAAGTTGACTGCTGCAGAAAGCTCAGTATTTTGGGGGGAATGCTGCAAAGTCACTTGTGCTCTGTAACTCCTCTTTCTTTGGTGGTACACACACGTCTGTGATTTGGCTGCAGAAGTCACATCCTGACACACGGTTACACTCTGACAGTACATTCAAATCAGTTGTGTTACAATGCTTCCGGAACTGCCTGGAATAATTGCAAAAAGAAAATGAAACTTGTCTTTGTGACAGCGTGTGGTAAAGGTTTGTGATCCACCAGGTAATTTGGAGGGTTTAAGAATAGTAATTTTCAGCCCCTGAGCTAGGTGACATCAGTTAACTCTATTGATATAATTATTTCAGTGTATGTTAGCTTCATGCACTGTTCCCTGAAGCTGTATTCACGCCAAGAGAAAACACAGAGGAGGGCAGAGTGTAAGAAATTAAACTTTCACCACTAAAGCAGTGTCTCTGTCCTAGCTACATGCTTTGGAGGTTTTATAAGTTAAAATAATTAGACTAAAAGGCACCCCTACATGTGTTTTTTGAAGATATTTTGACTCTTTTATGGATTTCCATGACTGAAAAAAATTAACTGGTACTGCCAAAAATTTGGATTTGAGAAACTGCCGAGTATATAGTTTTACTTGATTTCATAATGAAAGGAGTTGGCTTGGAGTTGGGGATGTAGCAGGTTGAACAGCATCCTGGTTACAATGCGATAGTAAAGAACTACAAGTAGGGAAGGTTTTTCACTTCTCTTAAGTGACAAATATGAAAACCCTGTTGAACTTACAGGAAGGTGTTTTCTCTTTTTTTCCTTGTAAGAAAAATAGGGCAAAAATACAAAAGTGCCTATATAGAACTGTTAACAACTCTACAATAAATCAAATCCTCTTATACTGACCTATGTGTTGACATATGCCAATTTAAATCACAATGCTTTTGTTTTTCAAATGTGAAAAACCAGCAGCTTATTAGTTGAAAAGCTTACTGACTGAAGTATTCATAAAGAAGCAACATAATGTTCTTTAGCTTTCTGCTACTATTTATACAAGACAAGAAAAGACTGCACCAAGAGCTGAAGATGTGTCCTCTCATGAAAATAAACCAGCCTTAAACCCATTTTTGTTTTGGTGTTCTGTGACTTTTTTTTTTTTAATTATTTTATTCCTTTTCAACTGGTTAGTGGAGCATTAAAAGATGAAGAGCATAATTTCCTTGTCACTTGATTCATCAGTTCATTCTTTTTTCCTCAAAGCTCAGCAATTCTAAGAAATAATAGTTTTGTCTTTTTTCTTTCCTTTAAAAATTAAAACACCCACAAGCAAACAAAATAACCTGAACATCTACTAGTGTAAGCTTAAAGACTGAAATCTCAAAATTCACAGCCAGAAGATGACAAAACAGAAGGTACAATTCTGAAACATACATTCTCATTATGCAAGTATGCAGCCAAGTGCAGAACTGACTAAATGGAATTTTAGAGTTTGAACCATAAAAGATCAGATAATACAATATTTCCCTTCAGGCTTTAATTTAATAGATTTTATTAAAACAAATCTTTTAACTACAAAATTTTGTCTGGTCTCATAGTAATTACCGGGATTTCACACAGTTATCCAGAAGAAGTTATTTTTAAATTATCCCATTTAAAGATGTATTATTAAAAGAAAAGTATCAATTGAGGACTATTAAATTTGTCTGAATCCATTGCCTCTGCTCTATTAGATGAAAAGAAAGAATCAATAAATGTATTTTGATTGTCATGCAATATCACACCAGTCTAATTAGGATGATAAGACAGGAAAAGGTGACACCCTGAGAACATTATTTTCACATTTGAAAAAAATAAACCACCCCATGGTCATTACTGGATTTATAAGTACTTAATGAAATGCTAATTACTGCATCTGACAAACAAGGCTTAAGCAAGTTACTTTTATTCAAACTAGGAAAAAAAAGAGAGAGAAGACATGCTAAAATGTTAACTTTATTTAATATTCATAGTAAGAGCTGATAGAGTCTGCTCTGTAATCACTTTTCTAACTTTATCCTAGCTGCACTTATTGATAAGTAAGTTTTTCAATACTGCTGACAGGTAGATTTAATTAAATGCATGTATAACTAGGGCATAATATAAAATTTTTTCAAAGACTTTGCCAATAAATGTAAAGTGATGGGATTTTTTTTTTTTCCCCAGGTTTCAGTGAAATTATGAAAAAAGATGAAGACGTCTTCATATACTTTGATTTTAACAAATGACTGAATCATCTAATTAGATCACACAAGCTCTATACGTGTTGTATTGAGTCTGTTCTTACTACACATTGAATTCTGAAGCAGAGCTCTTAAAATCTAACAATCTTTATTTATCAATTGCATATGGGCCGTCAATTTTGTATTGTAGTGGCAAGGTCTGAAAGGACAGGAAAGGCTAATTTACAACTGCACAGATCTCCCACAATCCAATCTACTTAGAGATTGCCAGATTCTGAATTCAGTCTCCCTGAGCAGTAAATAAACTGATTCTGATACTGATCCTGACAAAGATTCAAAAGCTAGTGTTAAAAATTACGTCATGTTATGACATACAAGATTTGGTTTGTACCAGAGTAATTTTTTTTTTTTTTTATGAAAAGATGCTGTAATTTACTCCTTAAGTATTTCTGGACAAGCTTGTTTATCTCCTGAATGAATTGACTATATTTAAAAATCTGGATTTCAACAAGTATTGGCTGTAACTTTATAAACTAGCTCAGGGTATCAGGCTGTATATAGGAATGATTTTGAGAACATGGAGAAATGTATTCATAGAATGAGAGGTACAGTCTTAGACAATACTTGACCTTCTTAAAGTAAATCCTGCTGAGCTATTAATTTTCCAACAGCGCTAAAATGCATTGCCTGTTTCCTGACAGAACAAAGAGCCTTTTATATTAGTGAGGGTTTGCAGTGCAGTACTCCAGAAATATATTCTTCAAACCCCAGGAGAGGTTATGAGGATCATGTAGCAACAGCAAACTGACTACATATCATTTGAGATGCTGCTAAAGAGGATGTGAATTTCAGTTTTTCCAAGAAATATTATCTTAATCCCCCTACCTTCAAGTTACCTAATATTTTAAATTACTCTTATACTAGTCATTAAGCATAAAAGCATAAAATATTTTAAAACATGATAGAACACCAACTTTTTATTCCACTGAACATAACTCGAAATATCTGAAGTATTTCCACTCTCAGAAAAGTGTATACCAAGTAATTTACACAACAATGCTAAGGATAACATCCATATAATTAACACTGTAAGTTAAAAGGATCTATTTTCTTGAGAATCAGCTAAAGAATATCATATTACCTATCTGAAAATCTTCTGTATGTTTTGGAAACGCCCTGGGGTCCTAATGAAAAGAAACTCCTTACCTGCCTCCAAAAATCTGCAAAACAAAGAGAAGTGCCACAAGATGTTTGTACTGTACTTTTTCCTCTCTCATGTGAAGTGCTGAGATCCATAAAGACTCCCTGGTAACAGGACTCCACACTGTTGTTCTACTTGTTCTAAAGCTGAAAAACAGCCCAAGTCTCACATTTTTACAGGAATTATTTCCTGACTGCTGGTTCTCATCAGTCTCGGAAAACTAGGGTCCAATAAGAACACAGAGTAGAAATATTTTTATTGCAGCTCCTCCAGCAGTTGCTTAAGAATTTGAGGATACTTTGTGAAATATCTGTCTTTGCTATAATTTCATTTTCACTGTGCTTTACTGTGGCCTGATGAAAATTCATCCAGTATGTTAAAAAAGAAAAATAAAAAATTATCCTCCAGTTAATTTTCCACAGTTTTATCTTACCACTCTCTTGGAAAGAGCGGGTACACTATGGTGATATAACCAGGAGAATTGAGCTTATAACCACACTGCACCCTTGATCAAAGCAATGGAACAGCAGAGGAAGAATTATGTGAACTATAAAGAATGCATTCTGCATCTATTTCCAAATTTTATAAGGAAAACTGCTATAAATTTTGTAATGAGAAAAGATTACCATTTTTTCAATTATAACAACTAGGATAGAATTTGGACATCAGAACAATCCAAATTCCAGTTTTTCGTTCTGATATTTGATTTTATGCTAAGCATGAGAGCATCACCATCTACCAAAAATTAATCTCAAAAACACAGTAAATCAGTTTAATGAAACAAATACTTAATTATGCATTCATGGCCCCAATAATCTAATTTTGTTTTACAGTAAGGATAGATACTCATATAAACCCATTCTAGGGTTTCGTTTCACAGTCTGAAAGACAAGAGACAATGGATAACTAATATATTCTCATTTAGTGACTGTTTTTTAAACACTTTCATGTAAGACACACAGTCTGGTGTGGGGTTTTTATCCTCAGTATTCATGTATGTGTTTTTTGTTTATTTTTCTGGCCCACTAAATCTTCTCTACCTTAATAGAAATCCTTTAGCTTCTAACATACATTGAATTTTCTTCCCCTTTTTCCTTTCCTTTCCTTTCCTTTCCTTTCCTTTCCTTTCCTTTCCTTTCCTTTCCTTTCCTTTCCTTTCCCTTTCCTTTCC
>VZRN01005540.1:2017027-2028402 GCA_013397935.1 Dasyornis broadbenti
CCCTTCCCTTCCCTTCCCTTCCCTTCCCTTCCCTTCCTTTCCCTTCCTTTCCCTTCCCTTCCCCTTCCCCTTCCCCTTCCGTTTTCCTCCTTTTCCTTTTCCTTTTCCTTTCATCCTGTAACAAATGATCTTTCTCATTACAAAGATAAACCTGAAACTGTAAGTCCTGCTAGTTTTGCACTGGATAAGTGGCACCTTCAGGTCAGGTACAAGGCTCAAATTAAACTGCATTTACTACAATTTTCAGTTTCCTTCCTTTTCTCAAATGATTTCGTTTCACAGAGACAAATTCAGCTTTGAAATTTGAACACTATTCATTGACAAAATCAAAGACTGTGCTTCCATTCAAACATATTCAGTCAAGTCCTGAATTGCCCTGCTACTATTGCAAAGTTCTACATTTGTAGGCAAGGAAAACAGAAATTCTAATTCTAAATAAATTAAGTATTAATTTGACACTAAGTTATTAATATGCTTTTTTTACAGGTACAGCATTGCTTTGTTTGTTTTTAGGAATTCCCTGTGAAAACAATTATGCTGAAAAAAAAATCAACCCATTGCTTTACTGTACTGCTCTCCTTAACCCTTTTTTTTTTTTTTTTTATTTTAATCCTTGAGAGCAAACATTGCTATGAAACAATCTGTCATTTAGACAAATAGAAGAGTGACAAGGTCAACTTAAATTATCTCAAAAAGCATAAAAAGCTCCAGAGATAAAAGAGTCTGGATTTGTCCTCAGAGTCTTTAAATTCTGCAAGCACTTCTTCTCTCAGGTGACTTCAACACCTTTCATGTTAACAGGTATAGAGCAACTTGGATTAACCGCAATTGTTATGAAGATTCAATTGTGAAGACCAAAATCAGAATTAATTATCACAGAAATCAGAAATTAATTCTGATTTCTGTGATAATTATCACAGAAATTAATTATCAGAATTAATTATCACAGAAAAAAATATTGAATCTCAGGCACACATTAGTGGATGTCTTAAATAGTACCAGTTGTGTGACTAACCACATTTCTAGAAGAGGAACTTTGAAAGAAGATGAATAATCTTAACACATAACATCCTCAGAAAAAGAAACTACATTAGGAAAAGACTGGAGCAAAATGTTCTTTATTCTTCCGGTAAATTTGAATTAGTTTTTGCCTTGAATGAATAATATGTAGAGGTGCTACAGTATTCCATTTTCCAAGTTCTACTACCTTTGAAAGACTTTTTAAAAAGGAGTAGTTCTATTGTTAAAAACAATTAATGATTTATATTTCCTGCAGCATCTCTTATTTCAATAAAACATGAAAAACTAAAGAGCTGAGAATTGTTTTGTTTCTAGAGTTACACACTGAGATTACATTACTTAAATCTGTTGGAAACAACAAAGTTCACACTACCGGATTTCTTTCCTTGAAGATTAAGTAAGTATTTATATTAAAGTATCCTTTACAGAATTTCCTTTTCTTTTTTCTAACTACTATAACAGATATACAGGTTAATTTTATCATTAATGTGTGGACAGAAATGACACTGGAATGCAGCTTTGGTAAGTGTTTATGAACAAACCCAGAAGCTCATATTAAAAGCCCTTTAAAAGAAAAAAGAACTCGTTTACTGAATTTGGTGTAAATTGTAAAACTAAATGAAAAATATGCATATTCCATTTCACTAGTCTATTTCCTATATCATTTGCTCCTGTGAGTCTCAGACAAACCCTTGAAATGCCTTACAGAATGCTGAAATTACAGCTGCTTGAACACCATTTGGTTGCAAGCCATTCCAATTCATTAAAACCTCTATGGATTCTGGTGAGACTATTTTTTTTTTTTTTTTTACTGAATCACTGTATCACAGTAATTTCCATTGACTTTTCTCTAGCACTTATTAAAATACATAATGTAACAATTTAGTTTCCGATTAGCATTGCCATGTCAGACCTTTGTCTGAGGGTCTGACTCACAAGTAATCAGGAGATAATAACTCCATGAGAGTCAGAAAGACCCTGTTAAATTGGTGCAAATGAGGTGAATCAGTCTATACTAGACTGGTCATTTAAAACACACTTCAATTCTTTTTCTTCTCAATTCTCTGAAGCTCCAAGGAGAGTAGAAATCAGAAGACTAAATCTGATTTCTGTTATAGCATAATAAACAAAAAATCTCCATATGTTGAATGAAAAGAAAACATTGGAAATCAAAAATTGCCAGAAATAAGAGCTGAAATGATTGAAACTTACTTGAGTAAATTTAGAAATATAAGTAATCTGTGCAGATGAAAAAAATATTCCATTATTTTAAGGGAATGTATCTATATGAAAGAGTAGGCTAATACTCACTCCAGAATATGGAATCAAATGCCACAGCTTGTAGAATCAGACATCACATGAAGTAAAACTCAATTTCCATAATGTCAGCATAATCCAGGAAAAAAAAGTCTAAAGAAATCATAATTCCATTATTTTTTGTATACTTATTTTGACATCAGTGAGAAAAATATTTACCAAGTCCTCTTCAGCATTTGGTTTAGAACTTAAATATTTTTCCAAGAAGACTGAAAGGATATTTCCGTGAGTTTTTCAGTGTCTAAAAAACTAATCAGGAAGAACAGGGTTAATCTATTGATTAACAGTTAAACTAAGAAACTTCCTGCTTTCTACAGGCTAGTAGCTAATGAATGCCTAATTAACTGTAAAAAATCATCCCCACAGCAATGATTCAGATGAACATTGCTCTTGTGATGAAGCTAAATTGGTTAAAGAGAATTTTAAAGAATTAAATAAGATTCACAATAAATTAATGGAAATTAGAGTGGCGGTGTCTTGCATTCAACAACTGAACAAGAGGTTTCTGTAGAGGACATGACAGTGTGTTGAAATTGAATAAATCATATTTTTTTTACTTCTGAACTAAAATAATGTGTCAAGTGGTTCTCTGATTAATCCTTATGTGGCTTCAATTATTTGTCTCTTTCATTTACGTCTGTGCTCAGATGTTGATTTTTGGCTTTGATCTAACTTCTACCAAATTCTTTGGACAAGACACCAAAAGCCTGTGAATGTTTAAGTGTATGCTTGAATATGTTCGCAGGTTAAACATGCATCATCCTGTTGAAAAGAAATTTGTTGCTTTCGTTCATACATATGGGAAAGTATACAATCACATGCATGTATATGCTTCTGGAAACTTCAAGGTAAATGCCTCCATTAGTATGGTTAAATAAAAACTAAAACTTTTTTTTTCCAGAATTTTATTACCTTGAGATGCCATTAAGACTTGTGTTGGGAAAATAAATTTAAACACATGCTTCCTTTTCTAAGGGACAGGACTGAATTAAAGGCATTCTTTTTCTTCACAAAGCAGTGAGAAAGGACTGGGCAGTTACTCCCAGAATACACCAAAATATACATGATCAGGCAACACAATACTAAGGATGCAAAGGGGACAGAAGTCTGGATAGACTGTAAACCTATTGGAATTTTATATACAGCAGCACCTTATGAAGCTACATCCACTGTTTGGAAGTAGAGAGAGAACAACAAGCACCAATCTTTCAAAAAACGAGAAGATACTTTTTGCAGGCGTTCTGTTTTCTATTTCATATCTGGCATTTAAAAACTGATGTAGATAGAAAGATGTAGCTTTTAAAAACAGTTTTATAGGTCTGCTTACTTCAAAGATAGATTAGTTCAATAATGAGAGAAATTAAAATATTGACTTAATTTCTCAACCTTTTAAAGAAGGCTGAATTTGAAGGTAAGAATTTGAATTTCATAAATTTAAATTCAACTTCTGAGTATTTGAAAAACGGTAGTTAAAAATAAGATATTTTCAGTGATTTTGATCTTCCCTTCACTCTGCATATTTCATTTAAGCAAGTAGGAATGGATGTAGTTATGTAATTAGAGTCAAGGAAAATATTTTAAAATAACATAATATAGTAAGCAAACTCTGAGAACTGTAGCTGGACAAAGGTATATAAATATATTTAATAGTCAGTTTCTGCCTGGGGAAAAGAAACGTGAAGCAATGTGTAATACAGTCAGGAGCTCTGAGGAAAAAACAAATTTTTTTTTCCTTAGAACACTGAGACAAAATATTACATCATATTACTCAGCAAAACATCACCTCCATTAGACCACTCTGGATTCTTACGTGCAATGAAAAAGATGTTAAGACAGTTTAGAAAAGTCTAGTAGAGTTAATGTTGCTGAAAAGAGGAAAAACAAGCTTGAATAAAGACCATTGTTTTCTCTTCTGCACATACATCATGGAAGAAACGTGTCTTCTTTACAGACTATCAGATGGTTTTATCAACTGACTAGATACTGGAGGAAAGGAAGGGAGGGAAGTGCCTCAAACCATTTGTGGAAGTGTATGGTACTGGCATCAGTGAGGCTTAGATTTGCTAGGAGATGTTGGGAAACCTCGAAGGCTAAAGATCCATAGAGGTGTTTTCTCATGTTCCCTTATGAACAGGGTTCCTCTTCAACAGCTTCTCTTAGGTTTTGTGGAATTGAATGACAGTGTATAAACTGTTCCTATGCTCTTGATGTTAAAAATAAAGAGCTTCCACAAAACCACCTTGCTGAGACCTCAGACATGTTTCTCTGCAATTTTTAAGTTTCACTGTCAAAATAAGGCTGAAATTTTGAAAAGTACCCAAACATTTTCATATATATGATAGCTACATGTATTATAAAATAGTTAATCACACTCAGTCTTAAAAATAGGATCACTGCCTTTATGCTGAATAATCTTTAACTCTATTCTCAAAATATAAAGTGTTTATTTAAATAGGAAGCCTTCTTTACTTAACTATGTTACGCTGGTTTAATACAACATCATAAAGGAAAATCTCTTTCCACACTCTCTGCTTAACTTGTTAAAATTAGAAATTATAAAATTTATCTCCAGAATAAAAATAGTCCACATTCCCAAATCCTGGAAATAACACACAGAGAAGTAAAAGAATTCTGAATTATGTTAAAAATGGAGTTGAACAAGATTTTTTCCTCAATGCATTAATTAACTCAATACTACTACAACATCTGTTGGGTTTAGGAGAGTTTTTGCCATTTCAGTTAAAATCCATGTTCCAAACGTTCCTTTCCTGCTCTACAAAATCTAAATTGACTTCCACCTCTATTTTTAGAAATTACTATAAGTCAATTCTTTAGCTGGTAATTGACTGCATCTCTACCATATGAGCTCCCATGGCAAAAACGGTTCAAAAATAGTTGAGACACATGTTCTACCTGAGACATTTAAATCAAGTAGCACCTGATTCCAAAATGTTATGTGATATCAAACTTTTAATATCTAAATTTTGTCTCAAAGTATTTTGTAGAACCTGAAATCTGCACTGTCATGGTTTTGAATTATGGTACATTTATAAAAGTCAGGCATCAGAAAAGAAAATTACTCCTCCCTTTGATCATAACTTAAAGTTAGAAGTGGAGCTAAATTTTATGGGTTTGAAAATGATGTGGCTATTAATTTAACACAATGATTTTGTAGAAATGCCAAATATACCATGCAGTCTGCCTGACTGCTGCCCTGCTAGTCTTCTCCATCATCAATCACACATGTTATTCCATTGTGTTATTTTTGATCTACTAACCCATTTCAGACTAGATTGCACAAACACACACTATACAGAACAGAAAAAAATGTGATGTCTTATAACAGAATCTCTCCTAGAACCGTTACATTTCAGGAAGTGTTTTATTACTTTACAAAAAGTTCTCAGTCAGCATATCATGGATGTGCAATGCAACACAGTAAAATAAATTAAAATATGTATGGCCATGCATAGAGAAACAAACAGAAAAATCCTCTTTGACTGATAAAAAGAGAATTTTGGAAGTCAAATTCTGACTTCTGACATTTGATATTTAATTTTATTTTTTTAAGCAGTCCATGGTTTCACTGATTTGTTTTGTTTTGCAGACACTGAAGGAAAGCTAGCTGTCACCTAAAGATTAGAAATTGTCTTTAAAACATTAAGTAAACACATGAAAAGTCCACATGCAAAGTTGAACTACTAGCAAAACTAATTTAACATCACTGCTCTAGTGTTTGTCAGTTTCTAATATGTAGTTATTAATGTCAAAACACAACAGAGCTCCTACAGGTAAGAGACGAAAATTGAAGGGCTCAGCTGCTCCTGAATAAGGCACTTTCTCAAGACTAATGCAATGCAACATCTCCCTTCATTCCTTGTTCAGTCTGTCAAAAACTTGGATCAGTGAGCTTTTCCTGGCCAGAGAAGTGAAGCTACACAGATAGAAAGAGAAGGTAGGGGAGAAACTGGAAACTTTGAGCTAGTAAAATTAGGCCAGCAGAAAATTGCTACCTCCTTGCCCAGAGCAAGAATAACACTGGAGCTGTGACTCAGAAATGTGTCTGAATTTTGACAGCTCTAGGGCATCTCAGTGCTCCGCAACTGTTGCACTTTCTATGCTTAATAAAGGCAATACAATGCTAAAATCAGTTATTGGGAGAAACTATTAAACAGTTCAGGTTATTTTAAAATATATAGAGGACTATATCAATGTAAGTATCTGAAGGTAATTCTACCACAAGCCAGGTGAGTAGGCCTCGGCTTCCTGGACACAAAGACTCTATGATCTTTCTTTCTTAAGGGTGAAACACTGGCCCATTGGTAATCAAAGCCAAGTGCCTACACGCAACATGGATAGCGTTATTTATTGCATGAAAAGACTTGTGAGGCTGTTCATGTAAGTCTTTGCAGTTGTTGCTTAGTGTGTCAACAGCATCACTCTGAACACTGAGAGAAGGGGAAACCTTTCATTGTATGAAAACCAACAAAACCTCTGAGTTTGACATGGGTGTCTTTCGCGGGCTGAAGGAGAATACCTCTCCTGCCTCACTCTCCCTAAGGAAAGTCCGCCTTTTTGCCCATCCTTGGCACCACTGTTCTTGTCCTATTCTGTCCATACTGGATGGTAGGGCACAATGTGCCTTCAGCAAGTTTGCTGCTGACACAAAACTGAGAGGCGAGGCTGACACACCAGAGGGTCATGCTGCCATCCTGAGGGACATGAACAGGCTGGAAAAATGGGCTGACAGGAACCTGGCAAAGTTCCGTAAGACAAAGTGCCAAGTCCTGCACCCAGGCAGGAACAACTGCAGACAGTGGCACATGCTGGGAGCAGCTGACTGCAAAGGAGTTTTGTAGAAAGGACCTGGGAGTCTTGGTCAACAGTAAATTAAATACAAGCCAACAACAAAGCTTCCAGCAAAGAACATTAAGGGCAGCCTGGGCCGTATTTGGAGGAGTGTTGCTGGCAGGCTGAGGGAAAGAGGCCTTGTCCCCTCCTCAGCAATGGTGAGGCCACACCTGAAGTGCTGGCTGCACTGGAGAGAGGCCACTGAAAGACCATGAAGATGATTTACAGGCTGGAACATCTCTCCAATGAAGAAAGGCTGAGGGAACTGAGGGAGAGAGGCTGCAGAAGTCTCTAGGGGAATCTGATCAGGGTATAGAAATGTCTGAAGGGAGGGTGCCAAGAGGACAGGCCCAGGCTTTTGGCACTGGTGCCCAAGAGACAGAACAAGACAGAAGGGACACAAACTGAATCACAGGAGGTCCCCAATGAACACGAGAAAAGCAGCTTTTCACTGGGAGGGTGTCCAAGCACTGGAACAGGTGGCTCGGAGGAGTTGTAAAGTCCAAGGATATATTCAAAAGCCATCAATGTGGACATGGTCCTGCACAACCAGCTCTGGGTGGTCCTTCTCAAGATGGGGGCCAGAACAAGCAGCCAAAGAAGGCGGCAGCTGCCCTCAGCCCCGGGCCAGGCAAGGGTAGGCCCTTGGCAGCGCCCTTGTGGCATCAGGGACCGAGCCCCAGCCTCAAGCTCTGTTCCCGGGCCATGCTTGTGGCAGCAGGGACCAAGCCCCGGCCTCGAGCTCTCTCCTTGGGGTGCCTTTGTGGCAGCAGGGACCGAGCCCAACCCTGGCCTCTGTCCTTGGGGCGCAGTGCAAGCAACAGGACCCAGCGGGAGGAGCCTGGGCGCCATCGCCCTCAGCCCCGAGCCTCTTTTGCCATCCAGTGCGGGGCTCGCCCTCGTCTGCTACAAGGAAGGGCCGGGCTCCCGCTGTGGCAGAGCCCTGAACAAGCAGCGCCTGTAGGGCAGAGACTCTTTGGCCCAGGGCTTTCTCTAGCACTTGAGGCTGGAAGGACATTCCCCACTGAAGCCCACGCATGGCGGCTGCACACCCTGCCCAGAGAGGCTGTGGGTGCTCCCCTCAGGCCAGCCCTGCTGGAAGTGGGCAAGGGCACAGCAAAGTCCCGAGACCAAGCAGCCAAGCGCTGCTTCTGGAGGTGCTGGGAGCGGCCGGGGAGGCAGCGCTAATCTGAGGCATTTGAAGGTCTCTTCCGACCTTAATGAATCCAGGACTCGGGGATTGCCCCGGGCCAGGAGCAGCACCCGGCCCTTGGCCTTGTTAAAACTTGTGAGGTTTTCGTGGTCCCACTTGTCAAGCTTATCCAGGTCCCTGTGCACGGCCCTCTTCTTGCGGGGTGCCCCAGCCCTGCTCAGCTTCCTGTCCCCTGCAAACCTGCTGAGCTCGATCCAATGTCTGTGTCATTGGGGAAGCCCCTGAATGCCCCGGGGCCAAGGCAGAGCCCCAGGCACACCCCTCGTCCCTGACCTGCTCCTGGACACGGAGCTGTCGCCAAAACTGCAGGAAAAGCAGAAACTCTCTAACGTCATCTTTTAAGTGATAGAGAATCAGGCATCACTTTACTCTGGTCAGAATGTTATTCTGGCTGGGATATGCAATGGAATAATTTCACATCCACACATGCCCAGGTTGTGCAGTGGAAATCATTCCATCCCACGTGGTTCTTTACCAGACTTTTCACATATTTATACATTAGAAAAAGCCAAAGAAACTCTTGTCGACTGGTTCTAAATCACGCAATTCTTCGTATGCAATCTCCTATTGGTTACTGATCCCTTAGCCTTCGATGCTAGTGTGGTCCATATTCTTTGGTTCTCTTATCAGTCAGTTCCCAGACCAAGTGTCTCCCACCACACCAGGGGATAATGTTTGCTAGTGTCCATTTCTGTCCTCTATATCTTCTGGCTATTCCCAACCTGTAGGTGCTAAATTTTCAGAGTCTAGGAATCTTCTTTTAGTTGATTGAAGACCATCAGGCCTCCACTAGCAAAAGGCAAACCCGTGGTAAAAAATATCTTTTGAAGAGAACCTTCAACTCCCCCCTACCTTGGCAAAGGTGAAAAAACCCATGACAAAAGTGACATAAAAATTTTAAAAGTACCATTTCCAAAAGAGCTACTGACCAGAGTCTTATGACTGTGTCCACCCGGCCAATGGCTCACGCCCCGAATAGCCCACCCTCCAAAGCCGGGGCTCTGCAGTGTGGGGCTCAGGCTGTCATGTGGGAAAGCCTCACAGGGCTCTGGGCACATCAGGGACTACAAGTGCCCAAGTCTGAGGACTGCTCCATGCTGGTTTTAGTGCGCTTGGCTGTTGAAGGGATGGCGGGTGTGGCCCTTTGTGACACAGGCGCCTTGTGTCAGAGCCCTTTGTGATGCGGGATATTGTGATGCCCAGAGGCCTTTGTGACATGGCAGAGCCTGCCCTGCTCAAGGGCTATATAAGGAGTGCAGAGCCCTGGCGTGCCTGGTCTCACTAGAGCCACACACGTGGAATCAGCTCCCCTGAGAGCCTGTGCGGCAGACGGCACACGATGGACGTGCTCACAGAGGAGGCGAACAGCAACTTTGTCCCTGCCATGGAGCAGCCAGGCCTCTGCATGAGGCCCCAGGTGACGGGCAGCAATGGAGGGAGAGGGGCCGGAGGGAGCTGGGATGGGGCTGGAGTGCAGCTGCCTGGGGGCCAGGGCCTTGCAGCCCCTGATGTGCCAAGGCAGTTGCCTCCTTTGCCCACAGCTGGGGCACAGAGCCAGGGTCCTGCCCCACACAGCCTCTGCTGTTCCCCAGACCCCAGTGGGCTGCAGGAGCTTATAGAGCAGTGGGAGCGGCTGGAGCTGCCAGAGTGGGACTGGGCATTGGAGGAGGGAGAGGGGGAACTCTGCATGGGCCAGGAACTGCCCCACTGGAGAAATCTGTGCCCCTGGGTATTTGAGAGCCCCCAAGTGCTTTCTCAGTGGACAGACACAGGAATCCAAGAGATATCCCAACAGGAAGATGACAGCGACGAAGTGCTTCCCCAAGGGGAACACTCCATTCTTACAGAGCTGTCCAAGTGGGAAGTCAGCCAAGACCCAGAACTGGCCCAAAGGGGAGGCTGTGGTGACAGAAAGGAGTTACAGGACTGGGAGCGCGTCACCATCCGCACCATTTGGGTCAACCCCAAGTCCCCCCAACTCCTGCAGGACCCCAATGCTGCTCCTCATGACTCTGCCAAGGCAGCAGCTTCTCCTGCCTTGGCTGAGCAGCTGAAGGTGGCAGGGGCACAGAGCCAGAGCCCTGCCCTGCCCAGCCCCTGCTGCCCCCCAGGTCCCTCAGCTCCCCAGCTGGGAGCCCTCAGGGAGCAATGGGAGGGGGCAGCCGAGGGGGCAGAGTTGCCAGGGCCACGGAGCGTGGAGTGGGACTTGGCTGTGAGGAAGGCAAAGTGGGATCACTCCATGGACCAAGAGCCACTCCAGTGGCAAGACAATACAGAAAAAGAGCTCTCCCAAGGAGACAATGATGGCAACCAAGAGCTTTCCCTAGGGGGACTCTCCAGTGACTGGGAGGTCTCAGAAGGTGAAGTTAGACCAGAGGCAGTGCTGGCCCAAGAAGAAGATGACAGCGACCAAGAACTTTCCGTAGGGGGTCTCTCCAGTGACTGGGAGCTCTCAGAAGGGGAAGTCACACTAGAGCCAGCATTGTCACAAGACAGAGAGGACAGCAACAAAGATGAGCCACGGGAGAACTGGGAGTGTGTCACCATCCGCACCATCTGGGTCAACCCCAAGTACCCACAGCTCCTGCAAGACCCTGAGAGTCCCTGGTGCCCCCCCAGCCCCTCAGCTCCCCAGCTGGGAGCCCAGGCCCTTGGGCAGCAGCCGGCAGCCCGTAAGAAACGTCCCTCCCGCTTCAGGTGGGCACTGCGGGTGCTGCGCCGCCTGTTCCGCTGCCCCTGCCTGAGGGCACAGACGGATGAGTAGGGCCTGCTGCCAGCACCAGGCAGGGCCCTGCAGGTGGCTACCAGCCCAGAGCCTGCCTGTGGTCTTGAGGAGGCCTCAAGGGCTTCCTTTGCCTGCACACATCCATCCAGGCTGAGCAGGACTGCTGCACAAACCGCTCTTATGTTACAGTGAAAGTGGTGTTTAGGAAACTGTAGTAGTAAGAGAAAAAAACACAAAAAAATCCTACCC
>VZRN01005540.1:2028452-2043178 GCA_013397935.1 Dasyornis broadbenti
AAGAAGAAGAAGAAGTTGATGAAGAAATAGTAGTAGTAAATAATAATAGAAAAAGAATAGCAATACAAATAGTAGGTTGAAGAAGAAGAAGAAGATGAAGAAGAAATTGTAGTCATAGTAGTAAATGAAGAAAAAGAAGATGATTAAGAGGAAGAATTAATAGTGGTAAATAGGAAGAAGAAGGATAAGAAAATTTATAGGAAGTTGAATAAGAATTATAATAACTACAAGAATAATAATAATAAGAAGAAATAATAGTACTTAAGAATAAGAAATTGAATAAGGAAAACAATAAGAAGAATAAGAAAAATAGGAATGACTAAGATGAAGAAAAAGATGTATTAGTAGTAGTAAAGAAGACTAAGATGAAATAGTAGTAATAGTAAATAATAATAGCAAGTTAAAATACATATCCACACATCTTCTAGAATCATAGAATGAAGGGAAGGCCCTGAAAGATCATCTAGTTCCAACTGATTATCTTCTGCCTTCCCTCCCTCCCTCTTTCTGTCTCCCTCTCTCTCTGCGACCTCTTTCCTATTTCTTTCTTTTTCTCTACCTCCCATTTCTTGTTAAATAAAATTCATGTTAAATCAAATCCGCATGTTGTCCTCATGTGTTTTCATTTGCACCTTCCTTTGGGCAGAGGCATCTTTCCCCCATGGGATCGTAACACAGAGGCAGGGTCCCTTCCAGCTGCAAGCATTCCATGATTCTGTCAGCTGCTCACTTCCCTTTTCTCCTTCCCTCTGCTTTGAGCTGGGAATGTGCTTGAAAATGTCCAACAAACAAACATTTGCTGTCTGCTCTGGGAGCCCACATGGCTTTGGGACCTTGTCACCTGCACCTGCACAGCTCCCTTGTGAGACACAGCAGAACTAGCGACCCAGGAGCCTTGGGAAATCCCCTCTGTGATCCATGGCACACAGTGAAAGTGGTCTGGAATTCCAGTTTGCAGCTAGGAAAAGATGTTCCTGCCCTTAAAGTCAGAGCTCTGAAACAGCCAAAATCCAAGCGAAACGATCTTACAGTGATGTTTTACAGCCAGCCCTCATAACTTAATCAAGGTTTGTTTTAGCGCGTGAATTGGGAAAAATTACGTGGTGAGGGTCTTTATCTGGAACTGCTACAGCTACAGATAGACACTAGGAAAGAAACAGAGCAGGCAAAGAAAGGCAGAAGAGAAAGGAAGACACAAATTGCACTAAGCTGAGAAGGCGGCACTCTGAATACTGAACCAAAGCGGAACTGACTGAAAAGGAATGGGACAGAAATAAGGAATTCTGAAACTTTGATTTACTATCCAAATACAATTTACTCCCTTGATCACAAACGTCCTCCTGATAACAACAGTCATCCAGCATGGTTTTCAGAAAGTACTTAGTTCTGAACAGATATTGCAGGCTGCAGACACAAGGAAACATGGAATGGCGTTTTTCCTCATTCTCCTCCATAGAGGACATGATGAGATAGCGGGAAGAAAACGGCAGTCTGAGTTCACCCTTCACTAGGACGCGGGTGGGGGGCAAAAAGGTCTCATAATCTCTGTAGCTGTTCCCACAGGGATATGATGGCTGATCGCAGACCCCCAGGTGTCCCATTAAGAGGTGCCTTCATGCAATGCTCGCTTGGTTTTGAGGAGCAGTGTGATAATTTTATTCGCTGGGCTCTTCTCGGTGGTACCAAGCANTCATTCTCCTCCATAGAGGACATGATGAGATAGCGGGAAGAAAACGGCAGTCTGAGTTCACCCTTCACTAGGACGCGGGTGGGGGGCAAAAAGGTCTCATAATCTCTGTAGCTGTTCCCACAGGGATATGATGGCTGATCGCAGACCCCCAGGTGTCCCATTAAGAGGTGCCTTCATGCAATGCTCGCTTGGTTTTGAGGAGCAGTGTGATAATTTTATTCGCTGGGCTCTTCTCGGTGGTACCAAGCAATAGGATGAGGCGACAGGCAGAAACTGATGCACAGGAAGTTCCACCTGAATATGAGGAAGAATTTCACTGTGCAGTGACTGTGTGCTGGAACAGATTGCCCAGAGAGGTTGTGGAGTCTCCCTCACTGGAGATATTCAAGAGCCAACTGAATGCAATCCTATGCCATGTGCTCTGGGATGGCCCTGCTTGAGCAGGGAAGTTGGGCCAGATGACCAGATGTGGTCCCTTCCAACTTTACCCCTTCTAATATTCTGTGATCCCTAAGGACTATAATTGAGTGATTTGCCATTTTGTTTCTTTTGATATTAAAGATCAAAGTGATGTACAATGCACCAGAAACTTACTGAGTTTCTTGAAGCTGGAATGATTTACATCTGTTCTGAACATATTCTAAAGACTTTTGAGGAACTTGATTGCCAAGAGTAGCAATCTTGAAATGCAACTAGAGGAAGTACTTTCTATTCACAGAGATTGTCAGGGCAAGAAGCTCAAAAACAGCTCAAAAGTGTAGAGGGAAGCTTGCCAAAAAGTTAGATTGTTGGGTAGAAACAAGGGAGGGTATCCAGAAAGGAGGAAATAATACACTTGAAAAGGTAAAGAACATTACATTGCATTTAGTTAAAAGCCATAAAATTATCTTGGTAGACTAAGACTGAGAATTTTACGTTTTCTGCCTTTTTTTTTTTTCCCTAAATTCACAGTTCTCATGGACATATCTAATTTGGAAAGTTAACACTTTTCTTATAAAATATTTCATGTGGGTATATATTTGCCATACTTAACTATATTAAGTTCAATATTTAAGCTATATCTTTTACTTGTTCAGGGTAACTATGTTTCCCAGTTCTTCCAACATTTGTAATAAACTAACTTAGCTAGCTTTAAACAAGGAGGATTTGGCTGTTGTATGCAACTGACTGGAAGATTCCAAATTATTTTGTTTTGAGATCTCTTCAGACTGTTGCTGCACTTTCATCTCTGCCTCTCTCCAGTTGCAGCTGGTTCATTATGCAGATCTTTCACATACACGAAGCAAATTTATGCCACTGATAATTTGTGTGGAACTTGGTATTTATTGCAAGGTAAATTTAAAGTTCCTCATCCAGATTTTGTTTTAAATGAATTAGATCTCCTTTCATCTCAGAGTGCTTCACCTCTTTATAATCCCATGTTAGCTGCAGGCAGCCAAGACTGAGACAAAGTCAGTAACTGAACACAGGTAAAAACCAGGTTGAAACTTCAGTGTTAAACATGAACCACACTGCTTTAGAATTAACTTTGTATTTTATTTTAATTGTCCTTTCAGACACAGCTATATAACTGCGCTGGGAAATGAAGAAAATAGAATGTTACATAAAAGCAAATTAATGCAGAATTTGTTTTCTCATTTCACTTGGGTTTTTTTGTTTCTTATTTAATTGCTTCCTCTCCTACCTCTGGCCAGGGCTTTATCTCTTTTGTTTCAGTGGAAGCAGTTCAACCCTTCTTTGAGGCTCTGAGTTCAGCTGCATACAAATCAACTTAATTACCTGTGATTAGCTTCATAGATGACACACTAATCCATTTGGATGCCAACATCAAAAGGAAAAGAAAACAAACAAAGAAGACCCCACATAACTGACCACTATTTGAAGGGTTCATCCTTGAGCACGATAGACACCCAGCAGAGTCCTGAGGAAAGTATTAGCTCCTGTAATATCCAATTCAGAAAACCAAAAAAAAGTACTCTTTCCACCTATGAAAAAATAATTTTAAACTATAGACTAAAATGATGTTGAAAAGTCAGTTGTGGTTAAAGAGATTCATCTGCAAATGTATTAGTGCTTACCATGAAAACATATTATCCATTGATCCAATCTGAAACAGACAACATCACTAACTATGCTAGAACTTCTTGGATGCTTCAAATTGTGTGATTTAGGATTTTTGTGCCTATATCCCAGTTAAAAGGAGTAATATGAATTAAAACCATACAAAAAGTTGGTTTGATTTTGTGGTTATTCTGGATAGGGTTTTTTGCTTGTTTTTTTTTTGAGGAGCAAAGTATAACAAGTATTATTGCCCTCTTTCAGAAAGTCACAAGCTAGCCAATGAAAACCTAATCTTCTATCTTCTTTCTCAATAATTAGTGTCATTCATTGTTTCAATGGCGTATTCTAGTACACTCAATATGTATCAATTGAACAGTTTTCTGATAGTAGAAGTTTTATTGACAGGGTTAGCTACACTTTATAGAATCAATCACACAGTTTGTTTCAAAAGTCTTACTCTAACCACTAATATATTACAGAAATCAGAGTTGCAATTTATTTTAAAACCCTTCATTTCATATAACAAATTTTGAAGTTATTGCAATGAATTTAAACAACTTCATATGTAAACAAAATAAAAATTGGGTGGGTCTATCAGATTTCTATTCCTAACTTAATCTCCACTAGTCTTTAACAGAAGCAGTAATTGCCCTAAGGAAAATTAAAAAAACTTTGATTAAAGAAAAGCATACATATGGAAATAAATTATGCAGAAAGTTGAACTAATTGAATATTAAATTATCTCTTTTGGTTTTATTATAAAGCCTTTCTTAAGGAAAAAGTTAATTTAGTTATTTTTATTTTGATTAATTATTTTTCTTTATTTTACTGCAGATAAACCAAGACTGTTATCAACTAGCTGATTTTGCCCTTTTTTTCCCTTTTTTCAGATCTTCTTAGGATATTGGGTCTACCAGGCTTAGTTTTTAATTCATGCATTAGGTCAGTCTGAATTATAAAAGAGTATTTTGAAATCCCTTATAGAAGGCAAGAGTCCATATGTAACTGAGTCGATTTCCCAGAGAATTTGTGCAAGTTCTGTCTCTGAAGGTTTTAAGACTCACATGAATGAAGTTCTGAACAATCTGGCTTGATGTCAGAGCTGACCCTACTTTAAACTTGAGACCTCCAAAGATCTCTTCCAACCTGCATTATCCTCTAAAAGAAATCTGAAAAAATCAAAACTATTACTTGGCTCAGCCATCTTCAGTTCATGACTAAATCTCTGTGCCAACAAAACCACATAAATACAAAAAAACCCTTCAGTTGTGGTCAGAAAGTACTTCAATATTATTCTACTAACAACTGTAGCAAAGGAAATCTACACCAGTTCCTGGAATGGTAGAGTCCACGTAATGGAATTTGTCTTCATATTTGATTATATTTCATATATACAGGCAACTTTAATCATTCATATTTAGATTATGTCATTATGATACCATAAGTCAAATAGAGACTTGTTCAGCAGGTATTACAATTTCACCCCAAAATTTAAAAAAAAATATACAGCACTGTGCTACTTATACCAAAACTAACTGACTATAGTAGAAAATTAGAAATCCAAACCAATCAACGAACACAATAAGCTCAGCAGGAGAGGTCTTCAAGAAGGTGGGAAAAGGCAAGAAGTTTGCCTTTGCTTTGACGACTAAATGTAAACAGAAACTACTCTCATATGTGACTGGTCATCCAGAATTGCTCAAAGCAGTGAAAGACTGTGAACAAAGTATACATAACGCATTATTCTTTTCTCTGGAGTGTGATGGAACTTGATGCCTGACCTTTCCCCTAAGCGAAAGACAAGATTTAAAGCCTTCATATTAAATTTGGCATACAAATTAAGATCAGGCAAATGGGAGAGAAAATAAAGAGCTATTTTGAGTGAACACATTAATGAAATGAACCTAATAAAACATAAATTCAATTTTTAATAGCTGCAGGTAGAAAAATAAGGGAACTGAGAAGTTTTCAGAGTATAACAAAGCATCTTTGATGCAAGTAAATAATTAGAGAATCAGATACTTTTAAAATTAAATAGAATTATAGAATCGTTAAAGTTAGGAAAGATCCGTAAGAACATTGAGACCAGCTTTGGACTGAACATCATCATGTCAACTAAACCATTGCACTAAGTGCCATGTCCAGTCATTTCTTGAATATCTCCAGAGATGGTGACTCTACCACTCCCCTGGGCAGCCCATCCCAATGCTTAAGCATCCTTTCAGTGAAGAAACTGCTCCTGGTGTCCAGCCTGAACTTTGGTGCAGCTTGACCCCAATGTGTCTACACTGCCTTTCAGGTAGTTATGGAGGGCTCCTCCCTGAGCCTCCTTTTCTCCAGCCTAAACCCCCCCAGCTCCCTCAGCTGCTCCTCATCAGACTCATGCTCCAGACCCTTCCCCATCTCCATTGTCTTCTCTGGACACGCTCCAGCTTCTCAGAGTCTTTCTTGTAATGAGGCTCCCAAAACTGAACACAAGATTTGAGGTGTGGCCTTGCCAGTGCGTAGTACAGGACAGTCACTGCCCTGGTTCTGCTGGCCACATTATTGCTGATCCAGGCCAGGTGCTGTTGGCTTTCTTGGCCCCCTGAGCACACCTGGCTCATGTTCAGCTCCTGTTGACCAGCATCCCCAGCTCCTTTTCCTCCAGGCACCTTTCCAGTCACTCTTCCCCAGCTTGCAGTGCTGCCTGGGGTTGTTGTGACCCAAGCGCAGGACCCGGCACTTGGACTTACTGAACCTCATACAACTGCCCTCAGCCCATGAATCCAACCTATCCAGATTCCTCTCCCACATGGCATGGCTTGTCAAAGTAATTCACTTCCAAGAGTTCCAATAGTTTACTAACTTTTGCAACTGTCTCAATTAGGAAAAGTAATTCAGAACTTGGACGTAAAATCTTCAACAGCAATGTTTTTGGTGAGGACAGCTGTTGCACTGTCTACAGTTACATAGGAAGTTATGTGTGGCAGACAAACCCTCTGTTGATCACAACTGACAGAACACAACATCTTGAAGTTGATGACTGTAACCTGGCACAGTAAACAGCTTTTAAACCCTTTCTTGAGTTTCTTAGCCCAGGAACATCTAACAATTTGCTGTCCAGTGATGGGTAACTAGCTTACCCTGTTACATCTTTCATCTTGTACATCTATACAGAAGAAAGGAAACAGGAAAAAGGCTCAAAAATACTATGGAACTATGAACAAAAGTATTATGAATTTCTTTTTCATCTAACTTGTAGTGAAAGACTGAATCACAGAGAACAACTAAAACCAACCAATGAATCAAACAGAAAAAGTGATTAATTCTGGAGACTTGGCACATGAATTCAATATTTTCCTTGGATCTCATGACTTACCAGAAAGAAAAATTTGAGATGTTTCAAACACACAATATTTTTATAGTAAGAAAGCAACTCTGCTGAATGGTCTTGTTCAAGCACAGTTGGAAATGAATACATGATCCTCCCTAGTGAAAGCCAGTAGCATTTGTAGGTATGAGCCATCATGGATCCTACATGCAGTACCTGCTGCAGAGTTGGTATGAAAGAAGCCTTTTAACATAACTGTCTTCCATACCCAGAACACAAAAAACATGCTGGCTTTGTACATGGATGAGTATCAGCTACTTTGAAATGCAAAGGTTTATTGCACATGCACTGCTTAGCAGTGACAAACTGAAACAGTCATGAATGAATAAAGCAGTCCACCTAGTTAAATATGCATAAAATTTCATTTCTTTTCAGTTTCCCTGAATTACAGATAGCATTACACTACTCAGATGATAATAAAGACAGCTGCTTTATCATGGAGTCTTATTGTGAAGGAGGGCTAACAGATTCTCTAGGCATTGTAAAAGTGTAATCACACTGGGATTCAGCCACATACTGAAAATTGCCCACTAGTTTTTGATTGCTTTTTTTTTTTCCTTGTTTTGTTTTGTGGGGGTTTTTTGGTTTTGTTTTTTTGGGTTTGTTTGGTTTTTTTTGGTTGCTTTTTTTGTTTGTTTTTTGTTTGGTTGGTTTTTGGGTTTTGGGTTTTTTTGATGCCATTTGTGGGCAATGACCTTGCATTTTGATGTACTGTTAAGGAAACTCTTAGTGATACATTTTTAGGTTGTTAAATAACATCCTGTCCAAACTATTTTTTTGTTACAACATCTCATTATCTTATGCCATTGCACAGACTTATGATAATTTAAGTAGGAATTATAAGAAAAAATGTTCAGATAACAGTAGCAGTGGCTATTTCAAGGGAACCAATAAAATGTATTAATTTATTAACATGTTTCTCATAAATTTGTATACTTTGAAAATCTGAGAAAAAGAAGTAAGTAGAAAGAAGTATTTTTCTCAAATCTTACATATTACTTTTAAGTGGGTTTTAGGGTATATATTTCAAATGTATGGAGAAAAAATATTATAATTAAAAAAAAAAAATAAGCCATCCTATTTTATCATTCCTAATCACCAGAAGCAATTTGGTCCTTCTCTCCTTGACATGACAGCAACTTCTCACAATAAAAATGTATTTTCTGACAAACATGGTTTGCCACAGTTTTTTTCAGACTTTCTCTAATTTTAAGCTTCCTGTGTCATCCATTAATAGTCCCATTTTGCTAAAAATTCACAGCAAGTACTACACTAAAAACTGAAATCATGCATATTTGTAAACTCATACCAGCTAGCATTTCTGCTGAATAAGCATTTCAAAAAATGTTTATTACTGAACTAGAATGTCTTGTTACTGATCCTTATTCAATTTCCTAGAAAAATACAAAGTTTAAAATTTTGTTTTGTCTCTCAAATAACAAAAATATAAATTACATTTTAAACACTGCCAATGGCAAAAATAAACATACAGTACAAAAAAGTGATCTTGCTGCAGATTGCGTGAAGTGCCTGGCATAGTCAGCAGAATGAAAAGAATGCACTCACTGGCCTCCATTCTGGCCTGCCCTTTGTGAACCCATGAGCTATGCATCAGTCACTTCTAGAAATGGCAGCTTGACTCCTTCTCATACCTGGCTCAGATTGTTTGATTAGAAAGGGCTCAGAGGTTAACACTGTTGTTCTGTGTTTCCCCTCCTCTTCTGCTGTGCTGCACCCCAGCAACCACCTGTGTGACAGCTTAACAGCATCTCCATAGGCTCCATGATCCACAGGAAGGAATTGAGCCTTCCCTCATAGCACAGGTATCTCTAAATACATACGTAGGGATTTTACATTATTCTTCCCTGTCTCTTCATTTTGCCTTCAGAATTCACTCTGTGTTATACCACCAATGGCATTCAGCAGAAAATTTGGAATTTAAGATAAGTCTACCTTGTACTTTTTTTTTAAAATAATGTTAACAACAGCTTTACTGCTGGCTGCTCTCTTTTGATCTGGCCAAGCCTTGTATGTTGCTGGTTTTTTTCAAAAGTTGTGTATGTTATGGCCTCCTCTTTTCTTTTGAATATCCCAAAGTCACTGTCTTTGTTTTGCTTTCTATAACAAACCTCATTAAAAAGAAATAAAAAAGATACTGAATTATATAAAAGTGTTTGAAGGTAGAATGCACAGCATTAGCCAGTTACTTTTCCCATAAAGAAAAATAGTATGTTCCTAGTATTAATAAGCACATTAACTATGGTTGAAAGTGAGGCAGCAAGGCAATAGTAAAGTACATGTAACATACATTCATTTTGTCATGCAGCTTCACACATGCCTCATTTATTGTCTCGTGTTTTAGTAGGCTTTCAATATATTTTTAAAAATATTTTGATATAGTTGTCAAGAGGTACCTAATCTTACTGTGAAAGAAACTGAACAGGTACCAAGCAATTTTAACTAGCGCTGCTTGCAGGTAGGTCAGATTTTAGAACCTGACATGACAGTAGCTCCACGTCTTTTCTTGATATGTTGCAACTCCACATTAGAGCAATTCAGAGCTACCAACCTAAACATGCCACAGTTTCTACTGGGAGACGAGGCAACCCATGATGAGTATGTTTAGGGAAATCCTTATCTGAAAAATCGAGGGTTTGCAGCATGTACATATAACCCTTAGAAGGTTTTCCTGAATTCCTTTAAAAACTGCTGTTCTGAGAAAAGTCCTGAAGATCCTTTATTCAACTGCACACCGTCCTGAGCAACCTGCTGTAGCTACCATTGCTTGAACCAAGGGGGTTGTAGTAGATGATATCAAAAGCTGACTTCCAACCTAAATGACTCTGTAATCAAAACTGGAATTATCAATTGGAAGTGTTTTAATTGGAATTAAAATTGATTTAAAAGACAGTAAAAACTGCTCCTTTTTGTCAAGGATGAAAAAGAGTAATTTGTGGAAATGGGATACTCCAAATCAATTTTCAGATTGCTTCAACACAATTTTCTTTGCATCTGTACAACCAACAGTTTCCTGAAATGAGTTATGTGTTCAGAGCAAGGTGATGAAATTACAGAAGCACTCATTTCTCAACTAACAAAACTGTGCTGTAATTTACCATTATAGCAGTCTAATAATTCTCCTTATAATTGCAAAAAAATACTTTGAAAAAAAAATTATAAAAATACAAATCTTACAAGACCTTGTGTATCCTGCTTTTGAAGTAAAGACCATAACAGCTAAAACAAGTCTGAGCAAGAATGGCTGGAGAATTCAGAATTGCAATCTAAAGGACAACCTCTTCTTTCCTAGCTAAGTTGGTTCTCACATATCTGTGTATGCAGCACTGATAGCACTTTCTCCCTCCATACTTCAGGAAGAGCAAGTAAGGAAATGTTTTAATAGGACAGATTTCATTAATTTTAATTTCCTTTAAATATAGCAACAAAATATATTCTAATTGGAAGAACTTATTTTCATGGCTATTATTTCTATATTTTAATAATATTTCACAACTGAGTACACTTAAATAAAAAAGACAAACATATCAAATGGCCATTATTTGTCCTTGAGGGTTTTTTGCCTTCTTATTCTCCACAGTCATTATTCTACATAAAATTGACAGGATAATATTCAAATAAATAAATCTTCTGCAGCAGTGATTTCTGATCAAAGGTCACTGGTTCTTTTAAATCTTCTAGGCCATTTGCCAACAGATGCCAATCAGTAAAACAATCACTAACAGTTCCCCAGGGAAAATAGGGACTGTGGAAGAAGAGAGTCATCCTAAGCAGCTACTAAAACTCAATGACTGAACTATGTAAGAATATCTATTACTGTCCTTTTGGCTTCAGATTTTGTTTTGTCTCTTTTACTATCATTAGTCATTTCTTAATATATATTGCACACTATAAAACATTGACCCTTTGCTAAAACTCAGACAGTCCTTTCACATACTGTGGTATTATTCACAATCTCCCAGGACTCTGAAAAGTATCAGGATGGATCCTAGCAACAACAAAAGGTCATATAACTATTTTTAAAATGCCAGCCATCCTGTTCATAAATGCTCACAGGACAAGTAACAGTTACTGCTTTCATAGTGTCTGCAAAATAAGTAATGTGTCACAAAGGATTAATGCTTGAGATGCAGTCATTCCTTACTGCCCAAATCCTCCAGTGGAACAGAATTATATTTCTTTCTTTCTTTACAATATAGTCTCCCCACCACTCCTTAGTACACAATCCTCATATTTTCTGTTCATGTGACATATTGAATAGCATCCTTAATTTATAAAAACAGAGTAGAGACCACTGGAGCCAAACCATCCCCATGGCCAAGCACTGTTTAAGCTAACTAGCAAACCTTGGTATTCTTTCCAGCGAGATTACTATTCTGCATTTTTCAAATGATAACTGTACATTGAAAATTACTTCATCGCAGTGCAACACACACAATATTCTGTAGCTAAATAAACATGCAGCATTGTAAAGGATTATTATTTTACAAAAATCTAATACTTTCCATATACAGTTGGCATAAACAAACAGAAAAAACCTCAAACCCCAGGTTCAAAACCATATACTTAAAGAACCCTCTAGTTTCCTGAATATGCAGAAATTTACTAAAGAAGTTGATTCTTCACTTCTACTTTCTTACAACATCTCTTAATTCACAAACAGCAAGTCATGCCTTTTCACCTAACAATAAGCAAACAGCGGTTTACCTTCATAAACTATGAAAGAAGTTGAGGATCGTACCAAAATTGGTGTAACGGGCTTTGCCAGAATTGCTGCAGGATGGCGATATTGATAGTTTTGATGTCTAAATAAGGTGCTAAAGGACACTAATTGCTGTCCTGATATCCTGGTGCCATGTAGTAATAGCAAGCTGTAAAAATTTTCTGTGAGTTACATTAATTTCAGAAGGCCTCACATTTCTCTCCAGTAGGCAGCAAGAGTTCAGGACAAAGAGTACAAGTGTAGAAGAAGGAGGCAGAGCATTTACATAGTCTTTGTATCTCTATAACATCTAGGCCTCCCTCCCAGCAGGCATAAGAAATCATTCATCTCAGTTGATCCCATTATTCTATTGCTTTTGAAGATTTTCTATCTTTAAAAGAAAATATGCAAGTAAGAAAGAAAAGTACCCCCTCCTCCACTGACACACGCTATATTTTGCAGAGTAATTAGGAAAAATTCAAGAAAGTGGATACACTCAGTTAATTAATTCTTCAACTATGAAGAGGAAGTTTTAACATTAAAACTTAAATAGTGATTTCTACTACACATTTAAATGAGAAGGAATAATCATCTTTAAATCAAAACAAAGTAGGTGCAAAAAGAAAACTAAAATATCTTTTATTCTTAGGATAAAAACCAGAAGAATATTAGTGTTAATAAAATCAATATGGAATGAATTTGTAGGTCACAATATAAGAAAGTTGCCTGAGAATGAACAAGGATTTCTGTTTATCTCTATTGTGTTTTTAACTGTAAAGGTTCAGCCTCACCTACTTCTCTCTTCTCCCTCAAAAAGAAAAATATTTCACAGAGTTTTCCCCCATTTGGTCCCACAGCTACAACCATAAACTAGGCTGCATATTTATGTGGCAATTCAAAATGAGTTTTTTGAAACAATCCTCATAAGAAGCAAGGTTCACTTCTTAATCAGGTCATGATGCAAAAATATTCCTGTTCCCCAGTGCAATAAGAAATGTACACACATATTTGCTTAGGACTGACATTCACTATTCTTTTTCTTCCTGTCACCAAAGAGAGAGATAGAAAAAAGGTTTTCACAGTAATAACAGTAGTCTTGATTGTTCCAGTTTAAAAAGTCTTTGCTCATGGAAGTTAATCTTGTACATCAAATAGACATACATAGACTCTAAATATTATTTCAGGTTCTGCATAATTACACAACAAGCCACAAGTCTCATCAATTAATAATGGAAAGCTAACATTCTGTAACAGAGTGAAAACAACAGCTAGGAGCTATTAATATCAATTGACATATACTCCTATGGTTTACAAGCAGAATATCCTTTAATTGTTGTAATTGCTTTGCTCCAAGCTCAGAGTACCTGGAGTACGGTATATGTGAGTGTTCTGCTTATAAACTGCATCAGAAAAAGAACAACAGATATAGTAATTTATTTTTGAACCATCTTATTACTATGCAGTGCATACCAAATCCAATATGACATCCATCAACTAATTACCTTTTGACAAGAATCCAAAAAGAAAATACTTAGGCAACTAAAACACAAGGAGAATGAAAAACAGAATATTACTGAAAGGAAGATACTAAGAAGAATAGGATTATTTATGTAGTACTACACAATTAGGACACCAAATCTCACCTGGAAGG
This sequence comes from Dasyornis broadbenti, assembly GCA_013397935.1. Taxonomy (NCBI): domain Eukaryota; kingdom Metazoa; phylum Chordata; class Aves; order Passeriformes; family Dasyornithidae; genus Dasyornis; species Dasyornis broadbenti. The sequence goes on from VZRN01005540.1 coordinate 2,041,948, forward strand.
GTCATAAAAAATAAATAAAAAATACAAATACTCAAATACTGGGTACCAGATCTCTACTAAGCCTCAGCACTTAATTATGTAAGATAGATTATATATATATATAAATAAATATGTTCTATAAAATAGTGGCAATTCAATTACTAAGTACAAATGAGTAAATTTAATTTGAAAATTCTTCCTATCTGCAAAGTGTTCTCATACTATCTTGACTTACTTATAGTCCTTCCTTACTATTTTTTTTTTAACTACATTGTTGAGTTCTCATTATGACATTTCTCATGAGGTGTAAAATCTTGGCTTTGTTGATCTTAAGGCCCATATTGCATATGTTCCTTTTTCAGTTAAAAAAAAGTCAAAAAGTCAAAAAACAACACCTGTCTTTTTTATGCAGAGATATTCTTTATACATCTGTTATTATTATCTAAAATACACTTATTTTTTCATGAGCAATAAATCCTAAAAAATCATGGATGGCCATAATATAGAAAAATACCTTGTTATAGTTCTTAAAGAATAACTACTTGAGATTTTTGTATATATTTCCAGTCTGTTCCTCAGAATTCCACTACTTTTAGAACAGAAAAAATAAATAATTTTTACCTCATTAAAATTAGTATTTTTATCCTACAAAAATAAAATAAAATTCAAAAATAGCATCTCAGTGTCAAAGTCTTTACTACCTTATTTTCATAACATTGATCTTTCATCCAAGTACAACAACAAGAACCTCCCCTATGGAATAATAATAGCTCAGGCACAAAAATACTAGACATTGAAAAAAGAAGTAATCTTCTGCTACATGACAAAATACATATTTAGACTTTAATCTCATCATAACAATGTGAAAGATCTTGTAGATATCCCAAAAACCCATCACTGGAAAGATTTTCCTTCCAGTTAAATCATTTCATCATAGAATAAATTTGATCTAGAAAAAAAAAAAACAACTATTCACAATAGTAGAAATGAACACAGAATATTAATTAACTCATAATGCAAAATAATCTGTAGAAAGCAGAAAACTATAGGCAGTAATAACAACTCTCACCTCTTTTGATACAAGGCAACACCAGATTGTTATTAGGCTGAGTGTGAAAACAGTGAATACAATAATACTGCCTGAATATACTTATCAGCTCATAATTGTTTTATGTAATGAAATCTGTTTTCATATTTTTTTCCCACATTTTCCCTTTTACCACATTTGGGTTAAAAAAAAAAAAAAAAAAAA
>VZRN01005540.1:2043222-2063210 GCA_013397935.1 Dasyornis broadbenti
ATCCCAAATCTTTCTTTCTTTTGTCTATTCAGCATCCTTGGAAAAAACCACCAGATGGCAATGCAGTGTTCAAGTATTTCATTTAACATATATATTATAGGGGAAAAAAGTCTGTATTCATCAGCATGAGGCTCTCTTTCCTAACCTACTTCCTCTTTGATGAATATTAAATAATTCATAAGCCAAAACTCTGTGCACCACAAGTAAGTGATCAAATACTATTCAACCTGTAAAGAAGTGACTTTTAGAAATCCAAGTTTGTATGGATGTTAAACCACATGACTAAAAAAAAAAAACCAACAATTTAGTTCAAACTATGAAACTGGATAATTTTAGGAAAAAACACTGAAAGGAGAACAATTAGAAATGCATTACCATAAAGTTCTCAAATGAGCTGCATGAACAGTAAATCTACACACTTTTTAGGCATATGCCAAATTGATATGTAGTTTCGTTTCATGCTAAGAAACAGGCATTATTTTCCACTTTTTTGAAGTTTAAGTCCATTCCTGTAAAACTCAGTTCCTGCAAAACTATGTGCTGAACGAATCAAAATATGTAGGCTGTAAGTATTTCTTCTTCCTTTGTATCAAGCAGATCACAGTGGTCAGACAGGAACTGTTCCATGAAGGAAGATGCTTTAAGATATTAAAAGGAGCTGAAAAGTAGTGCAAGAGCCAGCTTCCCATTTAGCAGATCTCATCTGAGATCTATTATACACCACATGAAAGTTCATCTTTGCAGTTACTACTGCAGGCTCTGGAGCCTCTCCAGTTCAGGGAGACTTCACTGAATACCTGGAACAGCCAGTTAATAAACATGACGTCCAGTGTGAAGACAGTGGTTGAAACAGGGAATCATACAGCAAAGAATCTTTTCTTTCTTGAGAAGGCATTACAACTTGTAGGTGTTGCATGGTCAACTGTAACTGACAGGAAAAGTTAAGGGATGCTTAAGTCTTAGCTTGTGCATACGTGGATGAGGAAGAAGTTTCTTGCATCATCTGCATTTAGTAACAGGAATGTTACTACAACTGCTCACCCATCCATTCTCATGTAACAAGCACAGTCATCACATGCTCTCAATGTAAAAGAAATCCCATATGTATTAAAAAGTAACTTGAAACTGTTCAGAACTTATTTAAAATATTAACTGTAAAAAAAAAAGTGTCTTCTGTGAGATAGAAGCACAATCATACAACATAGTGTTAAGCAGATAAGTCGAACAGCTGTGAGCAAGATAATTTAAAGCACGTTTTCTGGCTAATGTTAGAAATATTTGATTAATACTGTTCCCTTTATTCCCTACATTATTATATTTAACTGAGTCATAGCACACAATGGTAAAAAGATTCAAGGACTACCTTTAAGTAATTCAATTTAAGTGCTTTGGATAATGACTGCTCTCATGATGAGAGATCTAATCCAAAGCAGGACAAACTGAGATTTCTTCTGTTGTAAAGTATTTTTAACCTTCTTTTCAAACAAACAAAACCAAGAATAATATATTGATTCTCGTTGTTTTCACATATTTGAATTTCACATATTCATTTATTTGATATAGCTTCAATCCTGAAAGCCGACAGTCAGAATTGCTATCCATTCTTAAAAACTGGTTTTCTGAAGGTAGGTTTTCATGTTCTTGACAAAACAGAGAAGTGGTTAGAAATGTATCTCTACCAGATGGAGAAACTCATACTTTTATTAATCCCTATCTTTTTAGCACAGCTGATAAATAAACTTAGAAAAGAGGTGAAGTACTCTAGCAGGAAAAACCCAACTGACAGTACTGAAAAGGCATATTTTCAAGGACAGATCTCCTTTTAACATTAAATGCTGAATATATAAAATAAACATAAAATATATAATAATATGTATTTAATAAATATATTTAAATAGATATATAAATAGAATAAATAAATAACACAAGATCTGTGTTTTTAGGTTTGGTCCTTAAAAATAAGCTCAACAAAAGTGAATTAGAAGGAGTAAGTCCCATTTACAATAACTATTTAGCATATTAATGCAACAACTTCTTTATTGCATTCCTGGAATTTGTAACAGAGAAGGAAGTAAAGAAAAGCAATACATCTTGAAAAGGTGTATACTGCTACTCCATATTTATAACAACTCATAATTGTTTTTTTCCTAGTAATTTTGTTTTAGCTGACATTTCAAGGACAAAAATGTACTCGCCAGTAGAACTGAATGAGGACAAACCATGCTCTCACCATGCTCTGCCTCTGGTTAACATGTTCACATAAAATTTAAGTTCCACTTTCCAAGCTGTTTTTTTTTCCTACTTCCAGTTAAGAGCTGCACTAATTTTAGGAAACCACTCATATTTTCACAGTACAGGTAAGTCAATCTTTTGTTAAAACTTCTGCTAAAGTAAATAATGGGTTTTTTGTGGAAAACACTTCATGATTGCAAAAATAGCCGTCCCAAGCACCCAAAGGAGGGAAAAAAACCAAGCCAAGCCAAGCCAAGCCAAGCCAAGCCAAGCCAAGCCAAGCCAAGCCAAGCCAAGCCAAACCAAACAACAACAAAAGCAAACCAAGCACCTTCACGGTACTACATTCCAGCTACCACTGATGAAGTTCTTCAAATCTAAAATCACGAAGCAACGTGGCCAAAGGCAGAAGGATCTGAGATTTCAGTAAATCAAAGATTTTTCCTTTGCACACACAGTATGACAAAACTCCCCCTTGGTAATACATCTAATTGAAGCTTTATACAGGAGAAGCAGACCTCATGCAAAAACATCAAGACCCCATGTTACAGTAAGGTATAACTCAAAGATTTCCATTATAGTTTTTCCTTTTTACTACAGCATCAGGATGAAAACATTTTCTATATATCTTGAAAAGTTTTATATCTTTTTTCTGAATACAAAGCAATTATATTACTTTCCTAAACATAAATTAAATTGTATATTTACCATTTTTTTCTTGCATTGGTTAATCAGATGAAGAGGATAGAGGCAAAAAATTATGAAATAAAATGCAAAGACAACCCAAGTTCTTATTATTATCATTTTAAAGTAACAGGTAATGCCTGGACTTCTTTTTAGTTCCTTAAAGATGGATGTCTTTGTAAAATTTACTTTAAGATGATCAATAATGTTTTTACTAAATTTGGATTAAGAGGCCTTGACTTAAAGCTTACAAGTATTAAATCTTAATCAAACAGAACAACCTTATCCAGACACATTCGAAGGATATCTATATTCTCTATCTAGGCTACAGCATCCTATAAACACGTCAACTCATCGCCAGCTCCTTCACTCTGCACACAATCTGTGTATTTCTGTTTTCTTGAGTTTAAATAACCCCAAATATACTCTAATCTCAAGTTTTCATTGAGAAATAACTTACTTTGTAGTAGTACTCCTGATTTGCCTTCCGTACATCAACATTTCCAACTGCTAAAATATTGGAGACTTAATCTGTTTCATTCTGTTGTTACAAATACAATTCATTGAAAATGCAAGGTATAATTTAAGATGTTGCCAAAAATGTATAAAGAGCTGTGTTCTCCCCAAGCACCAGTTTACAACTACTACCAACCAAAAGACAAAAATAAATCAGAGACAGACTTCTGGAATAGCACAACAAAAGCTACCTAAAACACTCCAATGCCAAAAGGAAACTTACAACTAACAACAAACCTAATTAACTAATTCAATCAGCATGGGATTAAGACTTTTGTTAACGCACCAACATGGAATTAATACTTTCATTAAGGATTAGTTTTCTTTAGTGCAATACAGCAAGATAGGTTGCAGAAGTAGTATTCTATTTTTTTTCATTATCCGATGAAAAGCCCAAGAGAATCAAATTAGAATTTCAGGTTGACAGAGAAAAAATGAACCCAAAACTACCCAATTGTCTGAGTACTGACTCTATTTTCTTTGCTGAATTAAACTCTTCAACAGAATATCAGATATCCCTTTCAAAAACACATTCTGCTGTTCACTTTTAACGGTTATTAATGTGTTTGATCTATTTGTTGTTGCTTAAACCCAAACTCTATGATCTTAATTTCCCAAAGTATATAGTCAAACAGATAAATCCAGTACCCAACAACACCGAATGCAACAGTCTTTTAAGTTAAATAGTTCTGGGAACAACTTTCCTTCAGCAGTTGAATGGTTATATTCTTTTCAGATTACATATCTGATTTTTTTCATCAAGTCCACATGACACAATAGTCTAAAATATAGAAGCTGACAACTCTTTTTGCTGCAGAATTTGAAATCCTCTTAACTATATTCCAAACCACCATAACAACATCCTACTATATACTTGCAAACATTAAGCTCTTCTTTCCAAGCCACATTGTAACCACAGAGATAAAGATTTACTTACCTGATCCCCTTTTGGTCACAACCTTCAAGCTCTGAGTCAGAGTAGCATACAAGAGAATCAAGTTGGGAATAGGAGCTTTCATCTTCTGTCTTTCCGTGGCTGCTTCCTAGAGTACCAGAAAAAAGACACACTGATTGTACATTCGTGCTGAAGCAACCCTGAAGTAAATAATCGTAATACTGACATTGTGGAAAATCTGAAGACAGTTTTTGTGAGCAATTTAAGGCACTAAAAATGTTTTATTCTTTAGTATGTAAACTAAAATCACTATAAAACAAACACACGCACATTGTACATTCAACTCTGGAGCTTAAGTTACAACTGTCTACAAATTGAAAATTCATTGAGTCCCTGATAAAATTTTATAAAAGATCTCCTGAAAAATGTATTTCTTTCTTTTTATCATATAACCTTTACCTCCCACCAAAAGGAAAAAGAAAATAATGCCCTTCTTCACTAGTTTTAATACACAAATTAAGCACAAGATACACAAGGAAATGAGCATTTGATTTTAAAAGGAATCTGATCATCTTCTTAGGAATAGAGAAAGGGAAAAAATAAGAGCAAGCCAAAGTAACCAGCAGAGACACTCGTAACTTCCTTTTAGGTGAGCAAGTTCCCATGAGCAAGTTCAAACTAACACATTCACTGCACCAAATCAGAAGTGAATGCTAATTAGAATGGAGATAAGCAAAGCACAGTCTGTGTTTTAGCCTTCACCTCCAACATGTGAATAAAAGCTTTGCATTTCTATTTACTTATTCTGGGGATTAAGTGGTATGAGCTGCTGGTGAAAGCAGGGACTAAACATTTTGTTAATTCCTCATATACCTAAAAGGGTGTCATCTAGTCATGGTGATTATCAGGTACTTTCAGGAGAGGTTGATAGGGCTAACATCTCATATTTCAGTGTGTTGAAAGAGGAAAGAGAGGACAAATCTGCCTATTCAAGCTAGACAGCAGCTTATCTATGCCATCTATATTCATTATAGTAGCTTATACAAAAATACTCTGGTCTAATGGGGACAAGAAAGGGCTGGAATCAATAGTTCTTTAATATTATAACTAGGACCCAGATTAAACCAATGTGGTTTTGATATTGACCTCTTTTAATCACAGCACTGGAGAGCAACTGAAAAAATTCTCAGAAGGTGCCACATAGTACAAGTTCTGATTTCTAAAGAGACCGTGAATCGTTTGCACTTTCATTGATCATCAGGTTACTGAGTAGCCAAGACATTTTTTGAAAGCAGTATCCTAAAATATTTTCATCTTAGAAGAGAACAGGTTAGAAATAAGAAACAGTAGGAGTGTAAAAAGGAAGAATGGGAAGAATTGCTTAAAAAATGATGACTTCATATACAATCCATATTAAAGCTTCACATTTCAAGACATTTCAGAGCTAAGCACAAACCTACTGCATTTATTATTACAAATTTAATAAAGATGAGGGAGTGAGATAATATCTTTTGACAACAGTTTGATATCTTATTTTTTATAACAATGTTTGTACTCACAGAGAAATACACAAGCGTTTGCTCATTCACTGTCTTTAACAAGCTTCAGCATTTTAACATCACAGTGAAGGACTGTCATTTGCCCACATTTACATACCACTTCAGAAAATTTAGGCAACTTAGAAATTAAATATGAAATATGGGATTGCTACGAGGTAAATTATGTGTAATGATAACATTTTTAGTTAAGTTTAAATTTTAACAAAGTAGCATGACCACTGGCAGTTATAAATAATACAGATCTTTAGAAATTTAGAAGCTAGCAATAAAGGTTAATTTTCCAGAGGCACAGTAAGTAGATACCACAATGTGTTATGCCACATTTTACTGCAGATCTTGGTCAAGCCTTCTGAAATCAAAATCTCATTTCTCAGTCACTGCACTAAGTGATGCCTCAGGAAATCCTGAAGCTGATATCTTCAGCCTCCAGGGTACTAGCAAGAGTCAGCTCCTTGCTCTGTGTGAGCCTAATAAATATTGCCCAAAGAACCACGGGATCTTTCTATGCAATTACAAATCCACTAAACAGGTTCTGACTGTGAAAGCATATCCAAATACATCTTTTTTGACTGTACATCAAAAGATAATATTGCTGATCACTGTGAACAAATGCAAATATATACATATATTTGCATATGGATGGGTATGCATGTATTCATTTGTATTTATAGATATTTTTGTAGGGAAACCATGGAGGAGCTATAAAGATCGATTCTATGAAAGCAAACCTCAGTAAATACAATAATATCAATAAGAAACTGTTCAATAAACTAAAATCGTCTTTTGGTCCATGCATATATCCCTAATTTAAGTTGTCAAGTCAACAAGGAGAACCATTATTGGAATAGTATAGCAGGAATTGCATTTTAAACATGTCTCTGTGGAAGCCAGTCGCATGCACATTTATTCTCAGAGAGACAGGTCCAACTTTAAAGGCGCAAGCAAAACTGGCTGCTGCCTACATGGCTTGTGGCAAATCCCTAGAAAGTACAGTCTGCTACTTTCTTTGGAAATACCGGAAAGAACTTACTGCTAAAGGGAAAAAAGAAGAGAGGGATGACTCCCAACAGCAGCCACTGCCTCCTTACAGCAATATAAGCAACAAATCAGATCTTATATAGGCTCTCCCCAGAGTCTTCCAACCCTTCTCTTCTGTTTACACTCGCTTTTGTAAAGGAGAAATATCTCTGGTCTTTTCTTCATTTTAAAAATCAAATGCTCAACTAGAGAAAATGTAAAGAAGTAAAGATCAGTATATTGGAGCTGGTGCCCCATGGCTTTGGAAGTTGTCCGGGCAGTTGGAAAATCTGCCTCATGTTATTCGTATGAGTGATTCAAAATAGATATTTAACATCTCTTGTCCCTTGTTCCGGGTGAATGCCTCGGAAATTGACTATTCTAGAAAATCTCGCCCTTGTGAAATTGGTTGTGAAAACAAAATAAGCAAGTCAGAAGAAAATATAAAAAGAACATCCCAAGGGGAATCCCACAACAAGTCAACAAAGTCAAGAGAAAATGCCTTCACTGCTGCAGTGAGTATGCCTGAGGCCTAGACACTGTAACATATTCAGGTAGCTTTTACACTAAAAAACAAAGTAAAAGGCATAATTCTGAGAAGTCAACTTCTTAACAGTAACTGGAGTGTGATATCTCATGAATTGGAAATAGCCTTCTTTCAGAAATGAATTTTTTAGAGAAAAGACTTATTTTACTAGTCGCTTAGCTGTAATTTTTTTTTTTTAATAACATTAAGAAATTCTGATTTTAACAAGCAGAACAAGTCTGCTCTTTCTTTAAACAATAGGCAGATAGACAACTTATATATACATCTACAAAAGTAATTTTTATGGTTGTTCTTTTTTCTGATTTTTCAGTTACTTCCACAAAAAATCCAAGACAATGTATGGTAGTTGTAAACTAAATTGCTGGGTTTTTAAGCTGAATCGATTTCAGCATGTTTTACATACCCTTTGGGTATAAGACTGCTATACTGCATGGGTGAATAGTAGACTAAGAAAGTCTTTTAGAACCAGGAATTTTAGATTGCCTTTTCTTTATACAATAGCAAAGATTGAAATATTTTTTCATCTTTAAGCAGTGTTCACAACTGCGAACTTTCAGTAGTGGGTTGTTTGTTTGCATGAACCAAAGCACTGGAAAAAATTTAAATATTTCTGCATAAATATATTCCACACAAATTTTAACTGGGCATATTAATAATTTTTTTAAAAAATTCTTTCCTGCAGAATGTGTCATTGTTTGACACAAAATTGCCATAGCATAGCATTTGCATTGCCAAGTGTCTAATTTTCCAGTTGAGACAGAAGTAGAAATACAGCTCTATATCAAGACTAACATTCTTTGGGGAAATGCCAAGAATGCATTTCTTCTTCAATTGTCATAAATGCTTACTGTGAGGAAAATGCACACACATAGACACATGCTTCCCAAAACAGCTTAGCAGACATTAAATTAATAATAGTAAGGCAGTTCCTGATAAGGTAGGAAAATAGAAAAGAAAATTTCAATTTCCTTATTTTACTTATGTTTATTATGGGCCTTTCCCAAAACTTGAATTAAACTTAACTGAAGTAAGAAATTTTCCATGGGCTCAGTCCCTTACAGTAACTTTAAGGGCTTGATTCTCAGTTAGCCTGTAAATGCTAGCTCATGTCTGTTACTAATTATTTGAAAATAAGTTTTCTTCCCATACTGCTGTTCTAACTTTGAAGAATGTTCTTTTATACATGTTCAGAACTGCTGCACTTTCTCCATCACATGCTCTTCAAAGAAAAAGAAAAAGAAAAAAATTACAACATCCTCTAACTCTGCAAGATATTTCATGACTGTTCTGTGGTAATGACACGAAAGTGCTGGTAAATTATGAATGAGTAACAAAATTACAAAGAACCACCGCCTGAATGCATAAGGAAAAAACCCCAGAAATGCCTGTCCAGTAATAATCTCTATTTATGTGACATTCTTTATAAATCCCTGAATAGAATGGTATTAGATCTCACAAGGGGTAAAGGGCAGTTTGGTATGTCCAGAACACAATTCAAGCATCTTTTAAAAAGTGCTTTAAATTCCTAAAATTCTAGGAACAACTAAAATTAGAATCAATTTGATTTCATAAATGTGTCAATTCATTGTCATGATCTGACCTAGAACAGTAAGAAAACCCTAGCAATTCTTAAAACTTTAGCTAGAAGAAAATATACCTGTGTCAAATACGAAAGTCCATAAAAACAGTCTTTTCCAGAGTCCCAGCAAACAAAAAGATTCAGCAACCAAATAATGAAGAGCTCATGAGAAACCAGTCAAAAGCAACAGGAAGTCAATAAGCTAGTGCATTTCCTTTCCAAATCATCCCTGTTCCTCCACGCTAAACAGCATGCCTAAGTTCAAGCAAGTTGCGGCTCATGACAGAAAAAAAGGAAAGGAGGAGATTAAACAGGCAGTGGGGGTTGAAGGAATGGTGACAGTGTTCTAAACTGTGAGAACCAAAAGCCAACATGCCACCTGTCCTGCAGAGCACATTGTGAATAGGAACTCAGTGGAGCCTTTGGCGGAGAGGCTTCCAGCCAACTACATTATGAATTTTCCCATTAAACCTGGTATTCATTACTGCCTTCTTTTAAAGATATTTTTTATTGACACCATCCACCATACAAGGTATAGTAAACATGGCAATCTATCTGGAGAAATTTAAGAATATTCCATGTATATCTATATATGAAAATATAATCTACTCTTCCCAAATGTTTCCATTAACAAACATGCATCACTTAAAAATATAAAAGAATTAAAAATGATTCTATGATTAAAAGAATCCTGATATGGGCTGAATATTTATTTTCTTAGTCTTATGTACAAAAGTAATGTCAACAATAGTATTTGAATGGAACTTGATGGACGAGCAAACATTCATATTTTGCACAATGTTTAGACTGCTTAATGTGTTTCTAAATACTTCATTGTGGGTTTTTCTGTACTAGGTAATGAATAAAATTTCTGGGTTTTTTTTTTTTTTTTTTTTTTTATGAGACAAATAAATTGTAGCAGATTGCAGATACCTGAAATTCAATATCATATGCTTGAGAAACCTCTTTTGAAGAAACAGTTGAATATCTTATCCTTCTGAACCACAGACTGAAATAGTTACATAGCTGAAAACTATCTGACATATTTTGGGGAACTGCAGGAACTAAGAAGAGGAAGTACAGCTTCAGGAAAGACATAAGAATGGGAGATGACAGTCTCTTTCCAATGGTCTCATAGGATCTTGTGGGATCCAGGTCAGCAGGGTGCCTTGCCAGTCCCAAATAATTTACCAAGGTGGCTCAGTCACTCAGAAGTGCCAATGCAATTAGAGCAGGAAAGAAAATCCTTGGATAGCGAGGCAGTGACTATTTACTATTAGGGTAAAGGAACAGAGGATGAACAGAAGTCTCTATGCATTTCTAGGATCCGTTACTTGAGATAAAGAAATACTTTGGCAAAAGTTTAAAACAATCTAGTATTGTTATTAGAAGTAGATGCCTCCCTCCTAATAGTTCACAGCTCATGATCACAAAGACATAAGAATCTGAAACTAAGGAAAGGTTTTTTCAGCAAAAGATGTAACCAAACTGGACTAACATAACTTGATGTTCCCAACATATCTAGTAGGATACACAAGAAATGTGTTCTCATGATGCAGATTAGGCCAATGGATTAATGGAAAATTTGAAACCATAATTTCTTTTTCTGGACAGCAAACAAAAAACATTATAGCAAAGTGGCAGCAAACTTATAGACAATATTCAAAACTTTTAGCTCAACAACATTTAAAGGAAGATAATTGGAAGATGATTGCTGTTTTACTGAACATGCCCTGATCGCTGTTAGGCAAAACCTCTCCAGGGACAGGACTCCCCTCCATCACGTGTACAGCCCCTAGAGTAATTTTTCACCCCATGTGTAACACATGTTGAGGTATAAATAAAAATCAAACTGGTCCATCTCACACAAGTAACCAGCATTCAACTTACAGCATGATTTTGGCATGCAAGATACCTAACACCAGCTATCTGCTCTTGTGTTTGTTCCCTGACCACTCTGTATCTTTGCTTTTTGAGAGTGAGTAGCCTTGTTCTCGTATCAAGATGAAATCCCACCTCTGCCAAAACTGACAAAGTTTTAATACTGCAAATACAATTTTGCTGGATAATTCTGTTTGTGTTTTCAGGTGACTAAATGAGCTCCTGAAATATTTACAATAGCAGTAGAATAACAGAAACATAAAATCACAGAATAGTTTGAGTTGAAAAGGACCTTAGAGTTGCTGACATGTCCATGTCACTGATGTTAAACAGTGTTAAACAATGCTTGGACACTGAGCCATTGACCACAACTCTTTCAGTGAGACCATGCAGGTAATTCCTTCTCCATTGACTGGTCCACTCATCAAATTAACATCTCTCCAGTTTAGGGACAAGGATGTCATGTGACACAGTGTCAAACGCTTTGCACAAGTCCAGGTAGAGGACATCAGTTGCTCTTCCCCCATTTGCCACCACTGCAACCCTGCCATAGAAGACCTTCAAATTTGTCAGGCATGGTTTGCCCTTAGTGAAGCCATGTTGGCTTTCAGCAATCACCTCCTTATTTTCCATGTGCCTTAGCATAGCTTCCAGGTGGATCTGCTCCGTGATCTTGCCAGGCACCAAGCTCAGACTGGGCATCCTGTAGTTTCCCAGGTCTTCTTTATTTCCCTTTTTAAAAATGGAGGCTGTATTTACCCTTTTTCAATCTGTTCTAACTGTATTCACTTTATGAGATTGTGAAATTCAAGCTCCTTTTCTGCATATGACAAGTTTTCAAAGACGAGCTATTTGCAGCAAAACCACGGCAGAACAGCTGGAATACTCTAGTTTCCTATATGAGTACTTTTCTTCCATTTTGAAGAGTAGCAGTTATGTAACATAATATGTTTGGAAAATAAATTAGTAAGATGTAACTTAAAGTAAACGAAGGACTCCAATTTCAAGCCTCTATTAGGATAAAAGCACTTTTTTTAAAGTTCAGCCTTCATGAAATTTTTTGAATACTTACTTGATAAAATAAGCAAGTTGTTTCTCAGACACTGTCAGAAGATTCTAAGTATTTTGACTATCAATAAGGATTACAAGAATGATTTATTTTCAAAAATTCTCTAAATAGTATCTCCCATATGAGTCACTAAAAAGAGAGATTTTTTTCCTCAAAATGAAGAAGGACAGAAGGATGTGGAGGATGAAAATTCACTGCGGATATTCTGACAGAATGTTTACACGCAAAATAATAACCCCCCTTACTATCACTCAGGTTATCAGTTTACATCACACCAACATCAATGGTTTTCCACAGCTGATATTTGAAACACAATTTTGCTAACACAAGGTAATCTTAGGCCCTTACAAATGACCTGTTTCTAATTTAATGCTTACTCTGTCCTGCCACATTAGATGTTAGGGAAGTGGTCTGTCATTTACATTACACTTCATACAATATGAGCTCCCTTTGCGCTTTAGAGTTGTGAAAAAGGAGAAACAAGTGTTTCATTTCTCCCCTCTCTCTCACAGACTAACTGACAAGCCCCTTACACTTGTTCAAATCAGATTTTGACAACCTGTTGTCAGATCCTGAGATCAGTACTGGCCTTGAGTGTCCCTGCCCAGCCTGCCCTGAGACCTGCCCGCATGGGCCTGGGGCCCCTTTCAGCTCCTTGTGGGGATGTCAGTCCCTGCCTCTGTGACACTGCTCCATCTCCAGCCCTGCCTGGATGGTGTCAGCTCTCGAGGCAGCCCATCTCTGCATGGATTCCTTGTACATGTGCTGCTTCCAGCCCTCACTCTTGTGTCATCCTCTGCTCCTGGCTAGAGCCCCTGGCCATGGCTCACCACTGCAGTGCCAGGGGCTGTTGACAGACCCCAAAACCAAACCCCACGTTCAAGGACTGTGGAACTGCACCCCATGGGTGAGGGCACAGCTATGCCAGTGTCGTTCTTGGGGTTGGACAGTCAGCCTTCACCACACCCTGACACCTTGCCCCTCAAAAGGGTCTGAAATCCAGAACAACTATTCACCAATGTCTGTCTCAAATCGGTCCATTTCCAATGGCAGAAGATTTCTCACATTGCAATACTATAAATAGCCCGAGAAGAGTTGCTGCTTCCCCTTGAAAATACATAGATTTTAATAAAATAATAATGAAAAGCTTTAGAAGTTCACTATTTTATCAATTATCTATGATATAATTATTTTAAGACATAGCAGACTATAAGAAAGATCACATATAAAAACATTTGAGTAGCAGCAATTCAGTATCTGTATAGGATTTCACAGGCAAGTTACTGCCAAAGACAAAAGTCTATATGATGAATTTGCCATTTTTACATGAACAAGGACCTGAAGAGAAATATGCATACAAAGGACAAGGCAGCTTTACCATTTTGAAGAACGGCATCCTGTGTACAGTAATTAAAAGCAGAGCAATTTCTACAAATATTATCGTCATTAGATTGGTTTGTAAATGATTCAAGCATTGATGGTATGTAACTATAACAATGGTGGGTATAGTACAGCAGCTCTTTCTGCCCTGTTCTGCGTCCCATCAATGTAAGCCACCTTTCCTACAATGCTGACAATCATATCATGATTTCCTAAGTCCTGATCTATTATTATAAAGATGTGTAGAAGGGTAAAAGGAAGAAAGGATTGTAAATGGGACTAAAACTTTTCCTGTCAAAACTGTAAAGCCTTTAGCTGCACTGAATGAGATGACTTTGAAACTGCCCAGACCTATCTTTCCATTTGGGATGACATTCCTTAATCGTACTTCATTTTTAGTGTTGCTCTTATTGCTATGTTTAGCTAGTTTTTAAAAAGCATATCTCGATGCCTTTAATTTCTAGTCAAACTCTCCTTGCTACTTCACCGCCCTAGTACCAACCAGCTACCTAATAATCCCAACGCAGAAGAAACTTTCATTGCTTGAGTAGAAGGCAGCAGATCTATGACTCTATTGCTTACCTTCAGCTGTAATCTCAGCCTGAACTGAGATCCAAGGTGTGGCTGGCCTAACCAACCACTGCATTTAAGTCCCCTACAGTCATTTACAGGTTCAAGCTGCTGTTTATTAATAGCTGCAATTTATGATTTGACACTAAGATGAAGTGGACAGTTTCAGAAGAGGCAGAGCTTCCAGTTTACCATGATGTATCACTAATAAGTAGCCATGAAATACATAATATCTGAACTTAATGCTGCAACAGCCTGATAATTAACAATAGCTGTTCCTAAATTAAAATTTCAGACTGTAACAGTGGAAAATATAAATCAAGTAAAGATTTACATATATTCAGGTCACAAGCTAAGTATTAAACTAAATTGCAGTACATTCAGTATGTAGCTGGCAATTTTCATAGCTGGGAGCTATTATAATGACATTCTTTAAAATCTTGATTTGACAATGATGATCAAAAATAATAATAATTTTAAAAGCTACTTAAAAATAACTCCTTTAAAAAATAGCAATATTTTATCCCACCAGGTACTCATCTAGCCCTTCAAAACTGGGATTCCACATACTCATGGATCAGAAGACTAAGAACCACTCTGGTCTTACCTGTGGTAGATCAGACTTCGGATTCCAAGTCCCTAATTCAGAAACATTTTGTCTTAAAATGAGTGAAATGTGTATAAGAAATAATTGGAGAAAATAGTGTAATCCTGGGACTCTTCCTTTCCTACAGAAGTGTTTAAAAAGATTAATGCAGAACTTCTCTCCTTTTGCTTCTTTTCCAGGCCCTTGGATTTAGCATGCACAGCTGCACAGCACCTTGTTTTCCTCAGAAATTATAGAGATTGCTGTCATCAAAATAATTGGATGAGGCATTTGGGACATGTGGGTTCAAAACGTTCAAATCAAGAAGACTTACAAAATAATACTTCCATTTCCTGGGCATGTGCTGTGCTTCCACAACACGTACACACATTGTGTGCTTTCAAAGGAATAGTCTGTGATGAGCAAAATGTTAACTTGTAAAATAAATGCAGCAAATGTTTATGGGTAGCTCATTCAAAACTATTCAGTTAATTTCTGCCCTGTTCTACAGGGTAGAATGATTCTCATCATACTCTAAACATAAAAGTGGAGCATTCCATAAAATTTTATCAGCTCCTATTGTGAAAAGCCCCCAGGAAGCTTTAAAAGCTCACTAGAAATGCCTCCAGTTTCCACAGAATTCAAAACTTAGCATAAGTGTATTTGCCCATGAATCCATGCTATTGACTGACTACTATGATGCCAATAAATTATAAAAACAAAATCTATATCAGGACAGCACTGCTGAGGTTTTACCTCCTTGAGAAATAATGTCTAAAATAAAAGGTTTTTGGTACATTTTAAAAATATATGCAGCAACAGTTGATGCTTATATTATTTCCACAGGATTTTGAACTCAAGCACATAGTCCCCCCATGTACACTGAGAAAGAACATGATCACTCAGTCTCTAATAGCAGCCAACCCTACCTCTAAATGAACTGTAAACACAGTATTTTTTGGGTTGCTGCAGAAGTAGCAGAAGATCCAAAAGAAGCGACAATCATCTGTCCTTTCCTGCATCTTGCTTGTTTGAGGCTGCTGTGCTCACACATCGATTGAGGGATTAGAACTGGATGCAGATGAAAGGTAAATTTATTTCACAGGCAGTGAATTTCATAACACACACACAAATCTTATTAACTCTTCATTGATTATAACGCCAGGAGATTAATAAGAGCTGTAAGGGGTATTAAGCAAGCTAGAAGTAGAACAGTTTATGGAGTTCCAGTTCCAGTACTTTCTTTATTTTTTTTTTTAATTTTCTTTTTACATTTAGTCAGAGAAGGTTATTCTCATGAAGGAATGTGAGCTAGAGCTTCCAAAATCGAATTCTAAAGAGGTCTCCCATTGTTTCATCACAATGACCAAAGGCCAATACTTCGGAAGGCCAGATACCAAGTGGACTTCTTCACAGCTTGTTGTTAGCTCAGCTTATTTATTAATTGCTTACGTGTTGGGAAAAATATTTTGATTATTACATTTCCAGATTAAACAAGGTGAGATAAATTGCGTAACTGTTTGAGGTTAGTGACAGTATTGAAAATTATCCTGATAGACAACAGAAATAATATGAAAAAATAGATAAAACTCTAGAGAAACAAGTGTAAATTGTCAAATTAAGATCTAATCAACCAAATGCAGGGAGGATGAATAACAGCTGGCTAGGTATTGGCTCTGTAGGAAAGGACCTATCAATTGTAGTGGATTAGAAGCTGAATACCAGTCAGACTACATTTCCTAAAAAAAAGTTAATTGTCATCCTGAGATGTTCACAGAGCAGGGTGGTTGTGGAACCTTTATCTTTAAGCTCTAAGAATCTTTTTAAAAGTACATTTAACATCTTTACACAGTGACTGAGTACAGCTGACCTTAACATTGGGCAGTGGAATAGTTTCATTCCATGCTTTTGATTGTATGAAACTTCCTCTGAAAATAAGAGTGGGATGTCTATGAAGTGCACACATTCTGGAAAACATTTCTCCAAAACAAACAAACAAGGAATATAAGAGTTATTAAGAGAGAGAGAGCAAGAGTGTAAAGCATAGGCAGTGGTCAATTCACCAGGACTGGCAGTAGCCACTGCCCAGAATGTGTCATTTAGAAACCAACGATGGTACTATAAGGACTCATTCAGCAGCCAGTGCAGTCAACACAGGAAGAAATACTGATTTTGTCTCACCTGTTCAACATTATTTGAAGACAATAAGCATTCCTAGAATAAATACTGCCATTGCTGATGTTTGCCCCATGTTTTGGGGTAAGAAATTCTGAGGTGAATCGAAAAGACAGGTGTGCTTCATTTGCTTTGGCATTGTGGCTCATGACAGTGTCAAGAGTTAAAAGAAAAAAATAAAAAAGATAAAATAAAGGAATCTTGGTAATACTTTGTTTAGAAAACAGAGAATCCTTATCTTGAAATGAATGTATGTTGAAATAAGTCTTCAATGCCTGGCCCATCTATGAATTTAAAGCCTGTGAACTCTTGCCTCTTAGCTAAGGCATCGCAGCTCAGCAATAACCACAATATATTAGCTCATCTTGTATGTTGTGATAGGAAGATGACCTTCACAAGGTTTCTTAAGAAAAGAAAAACAAGAAAGGGAGGGAAGGGAAGGGAAGGGAAGGGAAGGCTTTAGAGGAGATGAAAAGGAATCAAGGAAGAACATTACATAAGTTTCACTGGTTTATGATAAAGCACAAGAATATGTGGGACTCTGTAAGGGGCATAACTGCTGGTTGAAGAAGCGGACATTTAGCTCTGGCTCTGTGAATCAGGCAAAAAGTAGCAAGGAGAAAATGTGATTTAAGAGGGTGAAAAAAAAATCAGAAATAAAAGATCTGTTATATTAAAGATTTTCAGTTGTGGGTATTATGTCTTGCAGAGACAATCATGCTTGAAATGCCCCCACTAACTTCCATCCTTAGTCTCACTGAAGTGAATATAGGGAGGATGTAAGAGTTTAGAAGATGCCTCACAGATCTGCATTAGAGCCACTTTAAACCAAAGATATAGCTATAACTATAACACCCTTACTCCAATCATTGCCATTATTCATTGCCTTATACATCCTGCTCACAGTTGTACACACTTTACTGTGTGATGCCTAATAGCTGCAATCATTGCATACAATGGGGCCCCAGCTAAAGGAGTCAGGAGAGTACATTCTTTACTGACTTTTGTCCATGCAGGACAGAAGCCTATTTTCTGTTTAATGTGCATGCATTGTCAGTGATTATGTGCAAATGAACAGTTAATGAAAACAAGTGCAGTAAGAAAATCCTGAGGTTTCAGCAAGTGGAGGATATTAGCACAGCTCTAATGGAACAAGCATTAGCTGTTCACCAAGAAGCTTTTAGCTCTATTATATGCAAGCCATTAGATAAAGACAAAGTTTTGGCTGTTGCCTTGTCTCAATCAACTAACTTGAAATTTTTCATCGTAAGAGTAGTGAGGCACTGGAACAGGTTGCCCAGAGAAGTTGTCGGTGCCCATCCCTGGAACTGTTCAAGGCCAGGCTGGATGGGGCTTTGAGCAACCTGGTCTAGTGGAAGGGGTTTCTGCCCAAGGTAGGGGGAGTGGAACTGGATGATCTTTAAAGGTCCTTTCCAACTCAAATCATTCTATGAACTTCAATTTGTAATATAAATATTTCGAAAAATGTGCTTTGGTCCCATGACAATCAATTACTTTCCAGCTTTTAAAGTAGAGGTCATGCTAAGCATTTAGCATTCTCTGGTGTACTCTGGTTTTTGTATCTTCTGTCAGATAGTCACAAACACTTTCTATTTTATATGAAATCTTATCAGCATATGCACTATTTCAAAATATTTCATACAGTCTACAATATCTAAAAGCTTTAATCTGCTACAAGGATAATTTGGATTTTAGGTATGTATATTTGGACAGGCAAGGCAATTCTCTTCGTTTCATACTGTACAAGTTTTAGTCTTTCTTGTAAACTTAAAGAACAGAATATCAAAAAACTTTGCTGAAACACATAATAGCATGAGCAGAGGACAATTCCCAGAGAAACTGAGATGCTGTCTACCTTGACAAAAAAATCCTAGTGGTCAGGGTTATTTTTAAGCAATTATTAGATCTATGGACGCTCAGTATTACCAGGGCAGAATACATTCCTTTCAATATTACTGATTTTAGGGCTTCAATAGTAATGACTTTGTCCACAGAGTGCAGAGGTAGATGAGGAGCTTATGACTCCTCCTTACCAAGAGAACTGATAGCTTATTCTTAGCACTGCTACTAACTCTGATGCCCACAGAGATACATGAGAGCAATTTAATCAGCCATGAATTATTGAGAGTTCTCAATTGTTTACTTATTGCAGGTCAGGCAAGTAAAAAGGCTGCCTACTGCACAAAAATACTGTGCCTTTTTTTTTTTTTTAATAGTACTCTTCTTTACCTTTTTTTCAGGAAAACTTATTTATTTTATAGCTAATGTAGGGCAAAGCTATGGTTTCAATGGTGAACTGAGCACCCCAGCTTGTATTATGACAGAAATCCTCATTGCCTTCTTCTCAATTTTATGACACAAAGCCTAAAGGAACATATATGACAGTGAAGAGCTAAGGAACATCAAAATAATCTTTAAATCTCTTACTATACTGCATTTCTTTTCTTCTTTAAAAACATTAAACAAAT
The DNA here is from genome assembly GCA_013397935.1 of Dasyornis broadbenti. Classification (NCBI taxonomy): domain Eukaryota; kingdom Metazoa; phylum Chordata; class Aves; order Passeriformes; family Dasyornithidae; genus Dasyornis; species Dasyornis broadbenti. The sequence goes on from VZRN01005540.1 coordinate 2,062,402, forward strand.
CCTGCGAAGCAGTGTCTTCTGCTCTGACTGAGCAGTCTCACTGGGGGCACCGTGAGGGCTGCAGCTCCTCAGGGCCTGGGGCCATTACAGGACTCTCCAGGTCCCCCCACCCCAGCCAGGAGCAGCCATGGGCAGCAGGGCAGCCCCAGCCCCAGGCACTGGGCAGCTCCCAGGGGCCTCTCTCAGGGCTAGTGCCCAGGAATAGGAGCCTGAGCCCGTGGATCAGCTCCTCACTAACCTGGAGCACCTGTCACTGCACAGTATAGGGTAGTTGCACCTGAGTTAAGCCTCTTACTTAAGGCTCTTTAGAACAACACCAAAATATTATGGAAGTTTACAATCCACTACACTATTTCTATAGGGTTAATATTTTCAAACCACATGAAAACATAAACTTCTCAATACTTCTGATAAAAATCCAGTATAAAAGGTAGATGGGTGTACACACTGAGGAAAACTTATTTCCAAATTTCAATTTGATTTACTGAATTGAGAGAGTCCTTATTTCCAACACTATTTTTACTCTTTCTTCCATCATGCTCCATAAGCTGAGACAAGACTTGTACCAAGAGTCTTGTGAAGGACTAGCCTGACAGCAACATCAGGATATTCTTTTATACTGGAGAGCTGAAGCACTACTCAGGAACTAGGAGAATTAAATTAGTAACCATATTCAAGAAAAAACATATTTTCTCCACCTTATGTCTGGAAGTATGCTCCAAAGGACAGCAATCCCCAAAGCAGAGTTAAGAAACATTTGTTTGAAGCAAAAGACAAAGACAGTCCCTCCTCACAAAAAAAAAAAAAAA
>VZRN01005540.1:2063274-2131810 GCA_013397935.1 Dasyornis broadbenti
AAAAAAAAATAGGACTTGTAAAGGATGAGAGGAAGAGCTCAAATAGCACAGGGACAAATACGGCAGAAACAAAGGAGGAGCAGATGCAGGTTTGAGGCACTGCTGTAGACACTGCACAGTCAAACAGGAGCATTAAAAAATTATCTTGCTCCATCATTGCCCTGCCTGTGGTTCCCTTAGTCTTGTATACGCATTTTGTGCCAGTTAAAAAATTCTAAATGTTTATTTTCCTTGCCACCATTCTGGTGCATCTACCAAGACAGGACAACAGGGATAAATGTGGTGGTGTGGTGGGTAATTAAGAAGCTTTGTAGAGAATTCTAAAGAGAGGGTGAAAAGGCAGGAAAGTCAAGTTGTAATATCTCACTTTAAATGAAGTGGCTAATTAGCACTGCATGAAACACAAGGCATGGTAGAAGTCAATGCAAGATGCAATTCAGACTCGACAAGTTTTAAACACAGAGACTTAATATGATGAAACTCTACAGCAGTTTGACAGGTGTCCACCAAAAGAAATTTAACTTCAATTGTCACAGGTAGATTAAAGTAAAACAAGTCAGATCCAACATGAAGATTATAGTGTAGGTACATCCTTATGCTTACTTTATTAAATATTTGCCTTTCAAGCATGTGAAGGAACACAAATCTTCCCTTGATTTTAACTCTTAATTTTTCCTCATTTGATTATACAATTGGAAAATATCTCCTTAGCAGTTCTACTTCCACTTTTGCCCTTACCTGTGTTTGTGCCAGCACTGAGCATGCATTTATTTCACTGAACTGTGTGAGCATGCTATTCACTTTTGCTGTGAACAAGGAATCTTCAAGGAAGGATCAGATGACGTGGGAGAGAAAGAAGAGATGAAAGGAGGTAGCATAGCTCCAGACATCGTCACTTAAGTCTGCTAGGACTCACTGAACCCCTGGTTTAACTTGCTCACAAAGTTCATGATGCCAGCCTTTTATGTTGCTGACTAACCTGACCTACTGCAATGTCTGAGTGTGGCTTTGCATCAGCAAATCAAGTTAGGGGACTGGGCAATGCATTTGTTAATTCTGGATTAATATCCTGGGCTATCAGGCAGCAATGAACTGTCTGTATAGTTCACAAACAAGCACCTATCTTCAGACAAAACACTCACCCCGAAGTGAATGACATTTTCAGCTTGCTGAGAGGTCCTGACCCCATACATACAAAAAGAGCTCTCCCCAAATATCCAGTGTTTGTGAAGCACACTTTTGGAATTTAAAGGACTGCATTTGAGCCGACAGAGCAAAGAACTTTAGTATGAATTTAAGGGCATGCTTAATTAGACTATTACTAAACAAACTAAATCTTAGTTTGGTAAGTCTACAGTATTTCCATTTTGTAAGTAGATGAGGTGAAGTATTTTTCAATAAAAGTGGCCTAAAGAAACTTTGTAGCGGTATGAACTAAACCAAATCAAAATGCTGTCGAAGTTGTGGGTTTTTTCCCTTTTTAAAAGCAAAAACAGAGATAGAAACACCTTCTCTGACCTGCTGGTTACACTTTTTCTTGATACAGCCCAGGACAGTTGTCTTTCTGGGCTGCAAGCACACAGTGATGGCTCATGTTGAGCTTCTCATCAAGCAACAACCCCACATCCTTCTCTTCAGGCAAGCTTCCAATCCATTCTCTGCCCAGCCTGTGTTTGTGCTTGGGATGTATTTGTGCTGCTCTGACCCAGGTGCAGGATTTTGCATTTGGCTTTGTTGAACTTTAGTAGGTTTGCACAGACCCATCTCTCCAGCCTGTCAGGATCCCTCTGGATGGCATCCCCGCCTCCAGCACAACACAGTTTGGTGTCATTGGCAAACTTGCTGAGGGTGCCCTCAATCCCTCTCTCCATGTCACCAACAAAGGTGTTAAACAGCTCAGGTCCCAGGAACCTCAGATCCCTGAGGAACACCACTTGTCACTGGTTTCCACTTGGACATCAATCTGTCGACCACAACTCTTTGTATGGCCATCCAGTCAAGTCCTTATTCACCAAGAGTCCGTCCATCAAATCCATGTCTCTCACTATAAATATGTATTTAAACAGGGAATAGAGATTGTGACACGTATCTAAAGTTGTTATTATTGTAAGAGGTATTGGCACATGTCAATACTTACAATTTCAGTAAGCTACAAAAACTTTACTGTAATAATTTGATAAAATAATTCCTTTACTAATGTATTTCCTACTGAATTATTAAAAATACATATTCAAAATAAAATAGATGAGATTTTGTTTGTTGAGTTTAATTTAGCTGGAATATTTCATGCATTTCTTCCTCTAAACTGTTCATTAAATGGAAGCTTTGCAATCGTGTCCATATATTATCTTCTCTGGTTTATCATCCACACTAATCTGCTAATAACTTTTTTCTCCCCACTGTGAAAAAAAATCAGTATTACAGCCAAGAAAGTCCTTCCTCTAACTGTTGCTAGTTTAAAATTATTTGTTTTACCATTTTCTCAGTAAGGTTAATTCTCCATTATTTGTGAACATATATAATTGCCAATGGGAGTTTTTTTAGATAACAGGGATGACTTCCTTCAAATTGTAGTCCCTGTTTATCCCAAGTAGCTGAAAGTTTGGACTGAAAAAAAAGCAGATTGCAGGTCTCATTTAAATTCATTAATACTGTTATGAAATCATTTAGCTGTTTTATGTATTACAGCAGCTGCTAGTGTAGCTTAAAATAAAATGGGAAGGGACCATTCTGCTTTCAATAGAACAGGGCTTGAATTTGGTAAAGACATCATGCTATCTTTGATGACTGTTCCCTGGATGACTATCTCCCTAACAACAGATGATGCTTGTGTGATATTGTCTGAAACAAAAGGGCTTCCGTTTATAATCCTACACTCGGCACAGTTTGGTTACCAAAACAGGCAAGACAGGGAGCCAGATTACTGAAAAGAGTTACCCTCTCACCACCACTCCCAATCTGAAGATCTTACTCAGAAGAACCATGATATTTATTAGAATACAAGAGACCAGTTTTAGGATTAATAGATCTGTCTTGTTTTTCTTAGATATTTTTTTTTTTTTTTTTAAAAGCAAATTGTTTCCAAGAAGATGAGAATTCCTGATTTGTTCCTAGAAGCTGAAACACTCACCACAGTCTCTGAAGACAATAACCTGTATAAACTCCATGAGAATAAATTCTCACTTTGGATAAGAGCATAGACATAAAAACTCTTCATAATTTATTTTCTTGTCATGATAGCATTTTGGAATTAATTGTTCTCAAATGCATTTGTTTTCCAGGTTTGCTATCCTTCACTAAAATCAGGAATCTGATAAGGAAACAAAGCTTTAAAAATATCAACAATACACATTAGTGTTTTTCTGGAAATCTAAGTATTTCCTTCACTTATTACAGCTCATATAGATCCAAACATGTACTCTCAAGCCACTAGCTCATACGTCTGTTGCTGACTAATGCTCCCAATAAATATGACATAGTTTTTATTATTTAATATAAAAAAAAATAATTTGTTGATTTCTATACGGGCCTCTACTCAGAACATGAAGGACAGTCTTGGAAAGAGAGTGGAAATACCCTCTGATAGCTAAACAAAAAATGGTAAATGAAAAAGGAAAATAATGAAAAATTTTAAAAAAGCACTAACAAAAAACACTGAACAAAAATATTTGCCAGCTTCATGCTTATTCAAAGCTTGGAAAATAAAAGCAAAGCTTGTTTGAATATATTCTGAAATACAGCCCTTGTGAGGGACTGAAAGGAGTTCATAAAATTTAATAATTAACTCTCCCAGGGGATGGAACACCATGCCTTCAGATTTTTCTACTTTAGGCAAAAAATCAACAAGGTACAGACCTCTCTGAGAACCCGTCTAGAGATTCCATTTTCATAGAAAAATACATTTGTCAAACAGCGTCACTTATTTTTAAGCAAAGAACAATAAATCACTCAGGAATCTGAACTAGAAAAGATCAGAGTAATGAAATCTTTACAAGCTCTCACAAGCTTCAGTATTTGGGCATACGACTTCTAAGAAGACAGACTTGGAAAATCCTGAATAATTCTGCTATAATGTTGTCTGGAACAGTCCCTGACCGTTCAAACAAATCAATTAGTTACGAAAGAGTGAATGCTGTGTTTACAATTGCATCTATATTTTTAGGAAGTGCTAGAGTAAACATAACTTTGGTGTTTAATACCAGTCTAATAAATTTGCCAAAGTTGTAATTAAACACTAATGTGGTTTAAGATTCTAGAAGTGAGTAAGTGTGTGTGGAAAGAAGAGACATCAATCAACAAAACGATGTCATCTGTCAGATCCACCAGGGCCCAAGGGGAGGGATGTGCTGAGCCTTGCAGGGAATGTCCATTACAGTGCATCATTCCTTGCAGGCTGTGCTATGGAATCAGCGAGAATGCACTCTGACCTTATCTCTAATACATGGCAGAATTCTGAGTAGACCTCCTCTGCTGCAAATGGAAGATGATTTCTAGATTCCTGTTTAATTGCCAAATTTTGACATGAATTTAGGAAAGATGTTTGCATTTAGAACAATAACCATAAAAATGCAAGTTTCTTTTCTTTTTATTAGCTTAACTTACCAGCTTCTTTACATCTTAACCTTTTATTCCCTATTCCTGCTTGTTCAAATGAAAATTAATAAATGCAGAATTTTTTCATGTTTCTGAAAGGATCACAGAAAGATTTAATTTTGATTTCTGGCAAGATTGTTCATATACACTCATCACTTATTCATTTTAACATTGAGTATTTCCCTGTTTTCCTGTGCTTTAAGATTTATTGAACATCTCTTCAATTAAAAATTACAAACTACATATGTTTTGGATATTTCTAGAGAGAGAATATTTACTATACATGTGTAAGAAAAAGAAAAGTACATGAGCTAAGAGCTAAGTCTCTTTAATTTGCTGATACTCAGCACTAAAAGACACAGTCAACAGTAGAAACTGGAGTGAACAGAAAAACTCTGTAGTCAGAATTTGCTTGATCTGTTTCTTCACCATTACAAAGCGTAGAACAATGGGCTGGCAAAGTGTAAATCTGTCAGCTCACAGCAACTGTCCTCAAGGGAATTAAGAATGACCTCCATAGCATGCCTCATTCCTAGATAGTCCCTGCTAAATTGAAATAATGTTATGCCATTTTAACAACGCAAATCACATTTTGTATTTCTTCTTCTACATAGCAATAAAAAGAATATGAAAATTACCGGGCTAAGCTTTCAGGAAATCACCAGTGACCCACTTTATAAAAGAATGCTGCCACATTGTCTTGAAATGATTGTTGGGCTTAGAACTTTGAGCAACTGGGGTGATTTTTCTAAGTGTTAGTTTAAATCGCTAAGTCCACTGAATAGCCACCAATCATTAAAAGGTTTTTTTAGTTTAATGACATTATTTATCTTCACACTATGAACTGTACTTGGCAGCAGATTTTTAATGTTTAAAAGATACACATCTTCTCATAAAAGCAAAGAATAATCTCCTAACACAGAAAATGTCTGACTTTTATACTAGCAGCTGTGTACTCTTTCAAGGGCTATTGCAGAAGGATGAGACTGGGGAAATCTAATCTAATAACAGGAACAAAGGAGATCAGTTGGAATCATGACATTCCATAGACTTTTTCAAAATGCTTTTTTTCACAGGATTATAAAATAAAATAAATTAAAATAAAATAAATGCAATGCAGAGAGGAAATACTAGTCTTTTAAAAGTATAATCTCTATGGCAGCACTAACAATAGCTGTTCATTTCAAAGACTAAATAGCTTCTAGGCAATCTGATTTTGTTAATTCTTGGTTTTTTTCTTTTCCAAAGAAGATCATTATGACTTTACACTCCTGAAGTAGATTAAAAACAGTGAAAAAACATGCCTTTGGTACACTGAGGTTGGTGTGGTGGAGCAGTTGAGATGTTTTCACCAACAACACGTCTTTGATGACCCCTGGACGATATGTTTTTCTAGGATAGGCACCAATATCAATATATTCCTCTACAGAATGCCATACAGCAAATTTCTTGAGTGTATTCCCCTTTCTTTCATTTACATGGGAATTTGACAAGAAAGATCTGCTTTCTCCTTACCCTGTGTATTGTCCCACAGAGTAAAGAAAATGAAAATAATGTTAAAATAGTCAGACCTCCCTGCCCACTTTTAAAAAAATGAAACTTTTTGATGGGAGTGGAGTATTTTTGAAGGTCACTAGAATATGAGATTCTCCAGTAACTTAGTTGGTTCCTAATCTAGAGGAATAAACTGCACACATTTCCAGTAGCTTTTTGTAAATGAAGAGCTGCTTCCCAGCTCCTGGGCTAGCAGCTGCCTTCTTGATTTCTGGCTGTCTTATACAGAACTTGCTTCTGTGAAATACAGCTCTTCATGTACTCCCCAACCTTTGCATTCCCAGACTGATACCCCTGGTAACGTGTCCCATGGATTAGTGCAAAATAATCATGCTGCTCCATGAAATACTGATAGAATGGAAATGGACCAAAACAGTAAGATCCCTTCAGAAGGGATGTACTTGTCAAGGAGGCAGGAGGCTTATAAACTGCATTTAACTTTCTGGTGTACAGTTGAGAAAAGCTACATCAGGAGCAGAATCAAGCATTTAAGCTATTCCAGCCCTTTGCCCAGTGCCACGTGTCTCTGTACGTTACACATTCACAAGTTGTTTAACATCCTGTCCATACAGAAGTCCAGTCTGCAAAATATAACCTTTTTTTTTCATTTACTTCTCATCAAATAGGCTGACATTCTGAGATCTATAACATGATGCTGATTTTTCTTAGTAGAAACATGGAAAATTATGTTCTTTTAAAAATTACCTTACTTTCTTTTCTATGCATTCCCTCTTACAGTACTGAGAAGAAGGACTATTTAGTAGCCAACATGTATCTTCTTTAAAAAAACAAAAATAGAGGAAGAATAATGGGGTAAAGATAAATAATCTTTCTCAATTTATTCTTGCAGACCTGTGACATTTACTGAAGCTTTAAAGGCAAAGAGAGCTCAATCTTACAACCATTACAAAGATAGGAATACTATTTAGGTGAAGTTCATGGCTGCCTTTCATTAAAAAAAATATGCTCAGACTGCTTAAGCATTTCTGCTGGCCACAGTGCTCTGCAAATTACCTTTTACAAGCTGTCTACTGCAGATGAGCCAGAAAAAGCTGTGTCATTATTTTTAATACACATAAAGGACTCATATTGAACAAACAATAAATGAATCCAAGAGAATGGGACCTGATGTGTGTAAATAATGTAGCTGAACTATCCTCATACAGTATTTCTTTCCATGTTATAGTCAATTTTCTGACTATTATAATAAACTCTTCATGAAATAAATAAACAGCTAGAAGGTTTTCATTTATTTGTCAATTTATTTTCAAAGAAAGTGTTTAGAGCAATAAAACATTTTTGAATTAAAGAGGGAAAGACATTGCAACTATAGGAATTCAGATGGGCTTTATCACACCAAGAAAGCAAAGTTAGTTTTGTGGGTAGAAGAACTGCAGAAGAGAAGGTCAGAGGTGTTACATGTGACATGGAGCAGAGGAGTGCAATTTTTTCACCACTGCCCTTTTTTGTAAACTGACTGTTTCACCTGAGGAAGGCTGTTGCTAATGTGCAGCAGGGTAAGAGAAGCTAACACCAAGTTGTTCTTTTTTTCCCTTGTAGGGGGAATGGAGTAGGGGAAAAAGATCGTATCACCTTAGGACAGTCTTGAAATATACAGCAGTAATTACACAGCCTGCTAAATAGACATGTGGGCTAAACAGCAGAAAACATGCTGCAGCCAGCTAATATTAAAAATCAACAGTAGCAAGTTTGCATCTAATGAGGTGACATGTACAAGCTTAGCAAGTATTTGGGTGATAGTGCTACTGGTATAAACTTGCCCAATTTTGCTCACTTGCAAAGAGCTGCAGAAATTTCTCTGGCAGAGTGTGATCAGAGGTACATGCTCATTTTACAGTGAAGAAATACACATTTGATTCAAACAGCCATGCAAATACAACAAATGTTTTATACGCTGACTTTACAGCATATAAATAGATAGTAAACCACTTAATTAAATCTGCTTCCATAACATTTTGACTGATGTACTTCTGTATTGTTCCTTTGGAATTGACCAAATCAGGAATGATGTTCAGATAGCCCAACATAATTGCCATGCATGATAACATATCTTTGCAAGTTAAGGGCACAGTGCATTTCTCCATCAGCAGTACATCTCTGTCTAATACTGAGATCCCATATGCTCCTTGGAGCTCCTGCCAAAAATCCCACTGTAGCGTGGAGAGAAATTCAGCATGGAGAATTGGAGCTCCCGAAGGACAATGCTTATTACAATAATACTCTGAGGGGAAATGCTCTGTAGAGTTGGGTATTTGCACGAAACCACTTATTAACTCAGTTTGTTCAAATAACAACGAAGACACCCCCACTCCCAGCACCACTCCCTTTCTGCCTCACACACACATGCACTCACTCATTCACAAGCATAGCTGTTTTCCAAAGACTTCCTGACTTAATAATTTTCTAAAAATCATTTAATTACATTCAGTGGAAGATAAGGATATGGTTATGTAGTTAAGTAATTCAAAGGAGGGGAACAAAAAAGGGTAACTTCACTCCTTCTTTAATTGGCAGCTTTGTCTAAAAGTAAGGCTGCATGTGAAGCACATCCAAAAGCCAGATTATGCAATTAGCTAATAGCCACAATTGACATGTAAAATCAATTTATGGCAGCTCTTATAGCAAAGCCAAGCCAGATAATGCGCTATATTATGCACCATTCATTGTGAAAGTTTTATCATTATAAGTATCATATAGAATACAAATTATGTATATTCATCCTGTTTGCACATGTACAGTGGGTACCCAGCAGTCACGACACAATGTAACCTAGAATACAGCCAGCCTACTATTGCCCTTGAGAGACGAGAAAATTCAGCTTTGGCACTGCTGTTTTGCAAATAGTTGCCTCCAGTTTTGAGAACAGAATTCTTTGGTAAAGTCTTCTCTGGGATAGAGCACTGTTCCAGAACAGTCTGGGGCTAAGTGCCAAGTATGACCTCAGTTCTTGCCCCAACAACGAAAGTCATTGTTGAGACTGGTATTGAAAATGTTCACATTTTCTTTCTTCTTTCTCCTACCATCAGCAAGAAATCTATAATCAGACATTTCCTTCTTGAGAACAAATGCTGTAAAGTGAGGTAAACAGCAAAGCTCTACAGCATTGAAAAGAGAGTTATAGTATTTAAATCTAGCTAGATTTGCTTTTTCATAAAAATTGTGTGGCAGTTTATAATTGGCTCTCTACCTCTTAAGCCATGCACTTGTCAGCTTTCAAAATACATATTCACTGCAGGGAGCACTCAGCTAGAAGGTTTTATCAGATGGAGCTAAGGCAAACCTTTAGCTGGGGGGCAGAAAACGATTGTCAAGATCCATGCAACCTTAAAGCATGTGAGTAATTGCATTGAATCTGGGAGTTTTAACTTCAACAGGATTGTTTGTGCAAGTAAAGATTATACAAGTGGATAAGCATCGGAAAGTCAGTCCGAGTATGTGTATTCTTTGAAGTGTACACATTTCTAGAACAGAACTGGGAACATGTCTCTTGCATGCAGAAGTAGACTATAGGTTTTTATTTTGCAAGGCCGAGGGTGTGCTAAAGCCAAAATGAAATTATCTTGTTATCAGAAATTGTATCACAGAGAATTATTTTCAAGCATGTTAGAAATATTCTCTAACACTTCACTGTTACAAAAGTTATTGATAAAAATTTAGTATCTCCAGAATTCCACCTATTTCAGTGAGAAAGCATAAGATATAAATCAGCACAAAAAAAGTTCTTTCTGCATTCAGTAGGCATGAAATGATAGTATCAAGGAGATAGGAATAAAGTTTTTGAAAGGAGAGGGAAATAGATATATATCTGCTTTGTATGTTAGAATCTTTACAAGACTGATAAGATTGAACAAGCACTGAATAAATAATTTCATTTTCTGGGTACATTGATTTTACTCAGCTTTCAGATAAGTGTTGATAACACAGTGAAAGATTTCAATGAAAATTAAACTAAAGATACAATGTCTCTCTAGCATGGAATAAATTAATGTCTTCACTGGGAAACACTGTATAGTATTCAACAGAAAGAAAATCCCTCACCTTGAAACAGCAATACAAGGCAAGTATACAGAAAGGTGAAAAATAAGAACCAATACCGTCAGACAGAAGAATAAGAACTAAAAAGTAGAATGCATTGTGGTAGAACTCTCGTATTTTCCAGTGTTTTCCCCAAATTCTTATCTTCCCTTGTCTATTGAGAAATAAAGTTTGCCTGTGGTTCTTTTTAAGATTCATGATGAACAATTTGCATTCTCTCCTCAAAGGTAAATATTTTTCATGAAGCAATTCTACGAAGGCAAAGGAAGAAAAATATTTTTCTATTTGCGACAGCTGTTCTTCCTGTGACCAGGAACATCTCAGAGAACAAAAGTACTTACTCCAATTCTCCCTGATAGGCACAGAAAGCAAATAAAAAAAATATTTTCTATACGAATTGTGACAAATACAGGAGAAATTCTATCCCCAGACAACTACAAGAGTTTTAAATTCACATTCTATGCTTCATGTGTATATAATCCACCATCTTCCAAGACCTCCTCCACTCTCATGTCCCCTTGGGATAGATGCCTCCATGGCACCTCCTGTAACAGCTTGGAGCAGCTGAGAGACAGAAACGTGCACAGTGTCGTGATGTCCCTTAATCTTGCAGGCGAGTGTGTGTGATGGGTGGACTGTACTTCAAAGTTACTACTCTCTAAATTTGTCAGAGCTGAGCTGTGGCTGTCTGAGAAATCCAGTAAAGCCTAATTATGTTTTCTGTGTCCTAAGATACATCTTCAGCTATCTGGCCTCCCTACAGCTCCTTCCAGCTCCCACCAGAGTACCCTGCAAGGATTCCCTGCCAAGCTCTCGAGCAGGAAGGCAGGTTAGAGACATCACACAACATGTGGCCTTCTTATGTCAGCAACTGGGAGCTCCAAAGCTGTGTAAATGGAACTTGCAAAACCAATGCTAGTTCTTATCCAAAAGTTACCTGGAAATATTTAATAGAATTGTTTTTTCATGATGGATACAGATACTAGATGCAAATGAAGATTGCACATTTGGCTATATTCTAGAGCAGTTTAAGATTTTCATTATTCACGGTAAAAAGAAATCCCAATATTGTTTAAAAAGACTCAAGGACAAAAAAAATTACATTCCTTTTGCTCTGTTTTAGGTGAAATGAAGAAGAAATGTTGACTTTGTTAACACAGAAATATCCTAACCTTGAATAATCAGGTCAGTGGGCTTTATGTCAAAAAGGCAGTCGTAGGTAACAGTACAGAGTTGCTGACTTCTCTAATAGAGATTTGCAGGAGTAGCAGCATGAGTCTTACCAGTATATGTGACAGCTCTTTAATGGAACTATTCACAACTCCACGATTCCATTACTTGCAAGTATCAGTGCTTTATTATTTATAGAATGGTTGTCTTCTCCTCTAACTTTCTCTGACATCCACAGCTCCTGCTTAGTCTGTGTCATCTGTGCTTCTTAGTCTTCTGTACTTTTGAGCATCTTCCCAAAAGAACTTGCTGCTGGTTTTATTTCTTTCTCCGTCCACCATAGTTTGTATTTCTTCCCTCCCTTCCAGCACTACACAATTACAGGATTTCTGTGTGACCGTAAATGCCTTCGCCTACATCTTCCAGCAAGGCAGGACTTCCTGCAGGAAACAACTGCAAGGAATTCCTGTTCAATTCCTGCAGTCATAAGCCAGGTGAGGTCAGCATAAAAATGCCCTATAAACATGAGCAGTTTTGTAGCATATGCAGATTGATATAACCTAATATGCACTTTCACACAGAACATGCTATATTCAAGAAAACCACACTTACTGAACTTCCAAAGCACGGAGATACTACAAAATTTAAAAATGTATGCAATTTTTAACTCCTCTTTTTTTAACTTACTATTGCATAACCTTACTACAGGTGATGTTCATTATCAAGATAGTCTAAATAATTTTATAGCTACTTGTATCCAGGCTCTCTAGGAAAAACTGGAGATAAAAGTTGCACTAACTAAGCTGCCATATTCAACACGGCTATGCAAATAATATCAGTAATTCCTTAATGTTTTACATTGTCCACCATTTCCAGTCTTTCAATACAGAATAAATCTACAGAGAGTTTCCTCTCCTTTAATATGAGAATGAGCAGCAACAGAGAGATCAAAGTAATACAAAGCATTATGATTTCACTCAGCTTCTGGAAGCAAAACCAATTTTTGTAGAGGTAGAGGTGCATGAGCTCTAAGCATTTTCTTTAGCATATTTCATGTCACAGCTCAAAATATAGAATCATAGAACCTGAAAGCATCAACCTGCAGTGGTTAATGGAAACAGAAGTAATTGAAATCACATATACAAAAACCGCATTTCTTACGTACATAAAATCTGTTTTCTGTATAAGAAGGCATCCACATACAGATTGGTAACGCTTTAAGGATAAGTTTATTGAAAAGAAAATGAGTTTTCTTTCCTTACAGCTTAAAAGCTATTATCACATTTTCATAAATATCATTTGACCTCCCTTTAGACTTTACAAATCCTGTCCCTTTGAGTATGATGCCTGCTCTCTCCAAACTGTTTTCTCCTTTCAGAGCTTCACAACGTTTCAAGAGTCAGAGGTGCAACTGAAGCTAAATCAGTGAGCTCTGAAATTACATTTAGACTGTTTTACCGTTTTTTTTTTTTTTTNATTCGGTGAAACAAATTTGTAGGTAAGAGCCGCGCGGCTTTTTTGCCTCAGAACCTAGCCCACGGGTTTTTGCTGGGCAAAGACCGGCAAGCGGTTAAGGGGTGCCGCTGCCGGGCTCATTCCTTTCCCCGCTTAAATTTTCCTGTGCTTAAACCGAATCCGATTAACATCTAAACTTGGACCAATGTACCGGACTTGGCCGAGGTGGACGGGCCACCTTTACTTAACCCGGAAAAGGAACATATAGTAATATATGTGTTCGAAAAAGTAATGCCTTTTTTCCAGGTCAGTCAGGAATCATGAGTTTTCTCAGACATCAGTTCATAATTCACTGATGGTTTTCTAGACAGCTTTATTCCCTGAAGGAGAGCACATTGTCTCCTACTTTTTACTGCTATTTCAATGTTTTTTGTTTTTTTTAAACTAAGCCTGAAGGTTACAGAACTATTACAGTCTGCCATGCTCCTCATTGACAACAAAAGGGGATAAGGCCAACCATATGGCTTCAAGTCAGGCTTTTTGCACTCTTTATTAACTTACATTGATGTTAACAGGCTACTGGATAGATTTGCAATCTCAATTCTTACAGATAAGGCTTGTTTAAAACAATTTCTTTTTGTGCATTTTCCTGCTGCACAGTGTCATTCTTTCATTTGAGTGATTTAGAATAACAGAGCTTTATCTTAAACTGTGGCAGCTCAGCACACACTGCAGGAGGATGACAAGGATGAGTAGACAGGAACAGGAGTGGTGCAGCCTTTGTTCATTACTGAAGTCATTCATGTGATTGAATACAAAATGATTATGAGAGGGGGAGCTTATACACGTGCCAGAGACATGCTGAAGATAAGCAAGGAGAGGGTTTGTTATTATCTGTCAGATTTTTTTCACCCAACAAATATTCATAAAGATGAGGAAATGCATTCTTTCGTTCCTCTGCTTCTGAAAGGCCTGAGTCATTGCACTTCCTAAACCTTTATCTTCTCTCCCAGTGGCTTCCATCTGTCTGAAAAGCTGTCTTTGTTTCTGATGCTCAGAAAGAAGAGAAGAGCAGGAACCCAGAAAGTCTCTAAACATATTATTTAACATAATAGACAGAGAGCAGAGCATACAATCCCACTGAAGCTTTAATTTTTGAAGCACTTTCTCACAATTTAAGACATGCATCGTAGAAGGAATATAAGAGATTAAGTTCCCATTCTTCAGGAAAACCTGGTGAGGTCACAATGGAGCCTGGTAAATGCTGCGGTGCTGGCAGCTTCTAGACCTGCTCACTCTTAGAAAGGCTTAGCCAGACCTGTCCAGTGTCATGGACATTTCAGGTCTTGGAAGATGCCAGTGGGAAGGTTAAATTCAGAAGTGATGTATCAACCAGTGCTACAAACAGCGACCCACAGTGAACTGAGCTGGGCATTTAATCCAGATCAGCTGGACAGCAACTGCTGTAACAACTGCTGATAGCTCATTGTAGCTCTACTGCATGTCTCACCCTACATGAAAAGATGTAAATATCAGCACAGCCAAAGACTCCCTGTTGGTTTGCTCCTTCTTCTCTGCTCCAGCAGCAGAGGAGAGTTTGCTTCCCTGAGAGCAACTTTGCACATCTGTGCATCCTTAGGAGAAATCTGCTTGGAAGGTACAATGAGCAGCTGGCCTGTACTGGAGATTTGAGCAGTACTAAAGTGCTTCAGGATCTAAAGGAAAACTGTGTGTGCACTGCTGCTTCCCTCCCCCTGCTGCTGCCTATCTGAACTGGGAGAATTTTGAGGGAAACAGAGTACTGCTTGCAGTCAGGAGCAAGTCCACAGCAAATTTTCAGAGTCAATGGAAAGACGCATGATCCTCACGGAGGACGGTGTCTGGTGAAACCAGAAACTCACAGCAGGTTTTCAGGCTGACACCAAGACCAAAGGAACGGATTTACCTTGCCATGACAGAGCTGGCATGGGGCAGGCTTGTTTTCAAACTTGCTACTATGCACAACAAAAGGAGAAAGAGATCCTTCGAGGAGCTCCTTGCTCAACCAAAATTTTAAAGCTAAAGTAAATGGAATGTGTGCACTGCTGGGGTACCATCCACCCCACTGTTATTTAGGTAAAACAGTGCTGGAAGAAAACCTTTTCTGATTCACTTTCAAATTCAGACCATGCAAAGAATTGAAGAAATAGAAACAATACTGAATTTTCCTTCCCAGAGACTGAAAACAAAACAAAGCAAAAAAACCCAAACCCAGTTATTTAATTATGGCAGGGGCAGGATGACTTATACTGGCCAAAAAAAACCCCCATTGCTTTTTGTTAATGACAGTAAAATTTTCACTATGTCCTGTTTATAAACAGATAAAATAAGCTAAACTATTATCTTCTCTTAATTAAATTACAGCTATTTCAGCTAATAGTTTTGAAGAAAAAGACAGATCAGGAGACTGCTTTATATCATTCTAAACCACAGTTCCATAACAGCACATCTAAATTTTTAGTTGGCTTAGGAAAAGGCAAAGGAAGACAAATTATTTCATATTTAACTTTCAGTCATGTAAAATGTTTCCCAGGAATTGTGACACCTGTGGAATATGGCGAAAAGCACCATGGTGTTTTCACACTGTTTTATACATTATTATTTTGTACCATTACATTAATTGCAGGTTCATTAATCATTCTTGCAGCTGGAGTGTTAAACTTAAATTATGCCAAAAGTGAAAATGAAGTAATTAAAGTAAGCAGTTGCAGTCCTTTTGTGAAGTAAACAAGTTAAAAAAGGTGCTATGCATATATACAGTGAATTGGGTATTTTGTTAATTCAGTGAACTGTTCCATTCCGTGAACTGTGTTTTACAGTTCTGTGAACTGTTTTACAGTTACATCCAATGGGTAACTACAGTTCACTGCTAAATCCCTTCAGTACCCCTGTGAGATATGATGATGTTTATTAATCAATAGTGCTCTGCAGGAGCAGTATTCTTTTATGCATTCAATTTCTGCTTTTTTTTTCACTTTATTTTTTTAATCCCCGATACACCTCCTGTTCACCTAGTTGTCTTCCTCAGTAACCATATCACCTGGATCTTGCCAGCTCTTCTATGTAAAATGCACTATGTTTTTCTAATTAAAAAATATCAAATGTTTGAAAACACTTGCTCAGAGATAATGATAATTACTTGAGTAATGTTATCAGTATATGACACATGTAGAGAAAGTCTTCACAGAGACAGAACAGATTAATTCGTGTTTCTTACAGACACTTTCAGAAGTGCTAAATTGTTATTCTCTATTGTTACAGGGAAAAGAAAAGAAAAACAAAAAGTAACCTTGTCCAACCTTGAATTTTGAAATGCAAACCAGGCTTAATCCTGACAGGTACTGAGCTCTTCTGTCACTTGACTGGAGCTCCTGTTAATATTGAATTCTCAGAACCTCCCAAAAGCTTAAGGATTTGATTTTTTTTTTTTCCTGAGAAGTGTTTTCCAAATAGCATCCTATAAGTCCAAATCCATTATTATTCTGTTTCTACAATAAACAGCACATTAGTCGGTGAAGTTTTATGATTGCATATGAATGTCAAAATCTTGTAATAAAGATTATGTATCTGATTTCATAAACATGGAATTGCCAGGGTGCCATCAGCTGATACCAAAGTATAAGTTTATTCACAGCCAGTCAGTTGTAGCCGTAGACAGGTTTAGTTTTATCATAGAAAAACTTTTGAGCTACATGTAGCTATTAATGGACTTTTCATTCCTATGCAACAATTTCTTGTTTCAATTTTCTGCTAACAGGAGATCTATGAACTTTAGGCTTTTTTTTCTTCTCTAAAGCTATATGTTCCTATAAATCTTCATTTATTCCTTCAAACGTTTCTTTAATGTTTTATTTACATGAAACAAACAAACAAAACGCCAGCGAACGAAACAAAAACAAACAAAAAACCCAATGATAAACCAAACTAACCCCTGTTGCTTTCATTTGAATCTAACTCCAATGGTTAGAGATGCTACAGTCCATCTTTCTGTCAAAATGTGTGCTCTTCAGAACCATTCACTCTCTTTCTCTCCCCAGGCAGATTTATTTCTTATATTAATTATCCTTGATCATATAAAATTCATACATCTCTTTTACCACCTCCTTGCCCTGTAATATACCTCTTTCCCTCTCAATTTCTCCCTTCCCATACATTGCTTTTTTGAATGGTCTGTGACAAAACTGCTCCAGAAATGACTTCACTCATACCTACCGCTGTGTGAGAAGAATTGCAATCTATAATTAATAGTTTATAGTGACAATGGAAATTTAGTTTGTTTTTTATAATCTACTGAAGACATATGCATGGTTAAGAAGCTTAAATTGCACTCAAATCCTGGAACATACTAATCCTTTGAAAGAATAACTGTAAGACTTTCTTTCTTTCTTTTTCTGATTTGTGATCCCACTGGGGACAAGCCTGAAACCCAGAAATGAGCCCTTCATAAACAAGTATGAGTTAAGATTTGAATATAACCAAGCCTAACCTGTATTTCAGTTGCTGACCACACTTGTCTACCCATCCTCAAGTATAAAATGTTCTTGCTGGAAAATGCAGCTTTCCTTGCCTTTCTTTTAAAGGGTAAATGATAATCATAATATTCATTCTTCTGACATTTCACCAGTCATCCTGTATTTCTTTTCACTTGCAATGCAATAAAGTTTTTATTCAGAAATATGAATGAAATATATCTCCATTAAGTTATCCTAGGTATATAACACTTCATCCTCGATACGGTACTTACTGGCCTGGCACACAAGCCTTTTGGACAGCATTCTGAAGTCCACATTCATTCTGCCTATGGTTTCCCATGCCTTTGGTACCTTTTCAAATGCACATGGAATCATTTAGGTTAGAAAAGACCTATAAGATCAGGGAGTCCAATCACTAACGCAGCACTGCCGAACCCACCACTAACACATGTCCCTGCGTGCCTCATCTACACATCTTTCAAATACCTTCAGGGATGGTGATGCAACTACTTTCCTGGGAAGCCTGTTTTCAATGCTTGGCAACATTTTCTGGGAAGAAGTTTTTCCTGATACCCACTCCAAACCTCCCCTGGCTCAACTTGAGGCCATTTCCTCTTGTGCTATTGCTTGTTACCTGGGAGAAGCTACAATTTCCTTTTATGTCGTTGGAGACAGTGATAAGGACCCCACCATGAATCTCCTTTTTTTCCAGGTTAAACAATCCCAGCTCCCTCAGTCGTTCCTCACAGCACTTGTGCTCCAGACTCTTCACATGTACACATACACACACACACAAGCTTTGTTAAACATGAGTCTCTCTGTTAACTTTGCACCTCTTCACCTTTATTATATCCTGCCTTTGGGAGGGGGTGAAACACTGTGGTCCCCAAATACTTATTTCTTCCACTGCACTGCACATAAGGGTAACCCTGCAAGCTGTTTCGTTCCAGTGAAATGCTATATACATAGGTAACTCCCAGAGGAGTTGCTGCCACTTTTTTAGCATTCTGAATGTGCCTCATCTGTCTTTGTCAATCATTAGACATTTCTTGATCACCATTTTTCTTCCATAAAACTGATTGCTGTAATTATTTCCCCATACTTTTCTTGAGTCAGGTATTACCTCTTTTTAGTATATGTCATTCATCACCAAAATTTCCAAATACCACAGCAAATAACTTTCTATTTTTATTCCAATAAGTAGTTGTTATTTTCACATGAGAAGAATACCAAAGCAACTAATCTATAAAACAAACCATAAGCCTGCAAATAGGCAAGAGTTCTTTTCACAGTGGACAAAACATCCAGAGAAAACTATTAATCTGCTGTCCACTCTCCTTTTCCTCAAAGACGCAAGTTTTATTGTAAAAATAAGTTACTTTAATATAAGATCACTGCATAGTCATGACCATTACTCTATTACACGATTCCCACACAGTAATAGTTTTACAATAAACTGCATAAGGCACTTGCTTTTTCTCCTCCTTTCTACTCTGAATCCAGATCTGCTATACTCACTACATGTGCATAATTATAAACCCTGAATTAAGATCTGCATGACGACCATGTAGTTCACAAGTACAACAACTAGGTAAAATCTCATCATTCCTAATTTTCAGAGAAAATTTGAAACCGAAATTCGTTTTACAATGCGTGATATCAGAAATTCACCAGAATTCTGAAGGTCAATATTCAAGCTCATTTTTTGTGACTGAGTCAATTTAATTGAATCAGTAGTACTTAGATGATATATGCTTTAAGGAATATAGGAAAGAAATTAACTTCATCAAGTTATAAAGAGAAAAAACACTAAATGATTGAAACCAGGAGACAATTTAGCAAGGCTGAATTAACTGTGTGACTAGGAACTTTGAAAACTGCCTGGAGATGTCTACTAGTTTGGATCAAGTAACCTTTTCCTCATTATGCTGTATTAACCCTGAATGTTATTTCTGTTGGGAATCCCACTGACTTATTGCAGTAAGATAAGCTGGAGAATTTGAATAGTTCTAAATTATTATAGATGAACATGCTTTTCTTAACATACTTGCTTAAATGTATGTTGAACACTGACTACTTTGAACTGTAGTTTCAAATAATATTTTCCCTTCCATCTTTTGCATGACAGTCATGGGAATTCAAGTAATGGTCTGTCTTTTTTGGACATAAAAAAGGTAAGTTTGATACTTTGTAATAAGTTTTTTATACTTTACTGTGACTGACTGTGAGAGGTGAATTACTTGAAGTCTACAAGAAAAGGGGTCCAACCCCGCTACATTTCCCAGCTTCCTGTGAAGTTACTCTTTGCTGGTGTGGTGGGTTGACCTTGGCTAACTGACAAGTGTCCACCAAGCCACAATATCACGCCCCACCCAACAAAACTAAGAGAGAAAATTTGACAATAAGCTTGTGGGTTGATACAGGGACTGGGATATTGCTTATCAATTACCATCATGGGCAAAACAGACTCAGCTTGAAGAAATTAATTGAATGTATTGCTGATTAATAAGAGAGTAGGATAATGAGAATCAAGACCAAAACTAAAACCACCTTTCTTCTAGGGCTCAACTTCACTCCCAACTACATTATTTCCTTCCCCCAAGCAGGAGTGCAGGGGGACAGGGCCTGAGGGCTGTGGTCAGCCCACTATGCCTTGTCTCTGCTGCCCCTTCCTCCTCAAACTCCTCTCCTGCTCCAAAATGGGGTCCCATTAACAGGAGACAGTTCTTGCTCTGTCCCAAGGTGGGTCCATCCCACAGGCTGCAGTTCTTCAAAAACTGCTCTAGCACAGGATGAAGTCCTTCAGGAAGACGCTGCTCCAGTGTGGGTCTGGTGCAAGGTCACAAGTCCTGCCAGCAAACCTGCCCCAGCATGGGCTCCTCTTTCCACAGGTACTAACAGGACCCTCTCTGCCATTTTAGTACTTCATCTATTAACATTTACTGCTCTGAAACACTGAGTCACATTTGCTTTCAGTTACTCATTCTTGAATTGAATAGCACATTAAAGAAGTTTTAAAATGTTTCTGTCCAGGGAGGGCATCTGTTTTCCAGAAGTCTATGAGGCATATATTATAAAGATTCTATATACCAGATAACGCAAGTAAATTTTGTGATAATTAAACTGCAGCCATGGGATGTGTAGAATACCTACTAAACATTTATCAAAATCTTGAATGAAGGGGTGTAGAAGATACACCCAATGGTCCATGTAATTATTTGGAAATTGCTCATTAGGTTAAGTCACAAATTTTTGGTCCTTTAACAAGGAAGGCTTTCCTTCCTTGAATCTCTTGGAGTCTGTATCTGTTGATATGTAGGACTCAGCAGCACCTCTTCTTTTTTTCTTCCTTTTCTTTAATAATATTTTAAGAGAGAAATTTTAATACTTTTTTTTTTAAAGATGCTGGTCTCACTGCAGTGCTTTAGAATGACGCTTTATTGTCATGAGAGATATTCATTTAATTTGAGGAAAAACTGTTCAGCAAGAATTCAGAATATCTAATACGAATCCCCACCCTGAATGGGAACAAATTACCTAAGGACACACAAAGAAAATTTAATTCCTATGTATAAACCTCTATGTCCTCTGGTTATTCTACTTTTTGAGGAAGCAGCTATCATATGCTTCTGTTGTTCTAAGCTGGGAAAATAAAATGCTTTGTCACCGTACCATTACAGAGATTTTTATATTGAGTAGACCTAAGAAAATATTTTTACCGATTCCAATTTTCTCTCTCTCTGCTGTAGATGTCTTCTACAGATGGACTTGATATTCATAATATTCTTTTTCCTTTCTTAAGTCTTCCTTTCTTTTTAGGCTTTCTTTCCCACAGAAGATTGGACCAGATGAACTTTTGAGGTCTTTTTTAACCTAGGCTGATCTGTGGTACTGAAGTCTGAAGGACAAGTACAATAACTTGGACAAGTTGGACAGGGCCATTACCTGAAGATCAAGTGCAGTATTTGATAGAACCTAGTAGAGAAATGTTGGTAGGGAGGTTACTCTTGGAGGAGAAGGTGAAAGGAGGCTCTTAGACATCAATCAACTGATCTTTAGGACCTACCATGGGGTGGCATTTGCTAAAGTGTTTGATCTGAAGTTAGCAGTGTGAAAATAGACCGGTTGAGATACTGAATCACGAGGTATTTGACCACAATGAAAGGTGGGCCAAAAAGACACAGGATTTCAAAGGGGCATAGCAAAAGTACAGCAGTAAGACAATGACTTAGCAAAACCATTCCTAGAGAATGCATGTTTAAAAGGCCAATGCTCAGCTTTTCTGATTATTTCAACTAGACATCCTGTAGATGTAGGGGGCTTACTTGTATCCAAATACCTTTAGAAATTTTTCCTCTCAGCAGATAATCCCAGCACTCTGTGTAGAAACTGGAAGATGGGGAGAGGTAGCAAGATAGCTTATGACTTCTGCTGTTTGGGTGCCTGCCTGCCCACTCCTTTCACAAGCATCTCCCTGTGGCAAGCAGCTCCCTGAAAACTGGTAAAAGGCTTTGAACTGTTTTACAAAATGCAGTTGGCAGAGGAAAAGTGCTTTCCATCAAGAAAGCTGGAGCACCGTGTTTTCCCAGCTGCTCTAAGGCACCATATGCTTGCAGCATGGCTACTAATGCTACTTTTATTTCTTTCTGAGACTTTACAGATGTAAGCCTCTATAGCAATAATTGTATGCGGATGAGCAAACTGCTGGTATGTGGCAGTATTTTACTGGGGTTAATGCCAGGGTCAGTCCTGTCAAAGCAGCTGACACAACAGTGCCTTGAGGAATATGGAGATCATGACCATCAGTACAACCAGTTTCATTTGACACTGTAAGACCTTCAGAGCAAGACTTGCAAATCTCTCTGGCTTGGTCAGCACAGTTAAGTGAGATTCAGCTGACCAGAATGCTAGAAGAATGTTCTTCCAATGGCATTTTAGGAGTCGTCATTGCAATTTTCGTTAACAATAATCAGAATTTAGCACAGTGGAATCTCATGGTGTATAACCAACTGTATTTGCCTCCCTCGTGTTCCCAAACCTTTACTGGTTCGGGATGGCTATTTGTCAAGCAGTCAAACCATTCCTCCTCAGGGTGTGAAGATACACTTTTCTGTCCCAACTAGCAGTCCAGAAAATAAACAGGAATTCACAACACCAGATGGGGAATAAGGTGCTGAGCAAATGCAGCTAGGGATCAGTTTCAGAGCTCTCCCTGGGGGTTGGCAGGATGACAATCATCAGGGAGCAAAAAAGTGACTAGCCAAGCATGTGGGAGAGTCAGGGTCAAAGGCAGCTGCTTAGGGTTTGAAAAGGAAAACAGCCAGAAGAATACAAGACAAAACCAACAATGTGCTGCAAGGAGTATTGATAAAAATCTCTTTAAAATTTTTCAAAAGAACAGACACATGAATCTTCTCTTTATTGGCAGGCTTTGAGACATTCTTATATAACGTAACATGAAGAGGCCAGATGTCATATTATGGTTAGAGATTTGCAATCAATGGAAGGGCTAAAAATAGTAGGACACTGAGAGAGTATAGGGAGAGATACCCAGAGGAAGGGAAATTGGCCAACGTTTTAAAGTTGCAAGGCTCTGTTTTCCAGAATGATACTGGCAGGGGAGTCCACATCCATTTCTTCTATAGATCCTCAGTAAATTATGGCAATGATTCAAAACTGTTTTAGACCATTACTCGTCTTTCATTGACTTGGCTGCTGTTACAATCAGGAATTGGGGCTTGGTGAAGCACAGCACTAATGCTGTGTTCTGCTTCCTACAGAAGTCAAACACAGTTCTGTCTTTTAATCTGTTTGCATGTCAGACCTCCAGTAAGCACCCTGGGAGAAGGGCTGGGCTCACTGCAGTCAGAGTAATTCTGGAGGAGAAAGTAAAATAGGAAAGAGGAAGGCAACTCTGAGGAACCAGCACAGAAGCAGGTATGAAGGAACAGGCTTGCAGTGCACAGCGGACAAACCCCACCTCCTTCATGATGCAAATTAAACACCTAATTTTCAAGGTGGAAAGCAGCTACGAAACTCTGCCAGCCACAGTAGCGCTTGGTCGTGTCACCTCACCAAGGCAGTCCCTGCAGATTACTGACTACAGCTGTTGCACAGGCATACACTGTCATCTCAGAGTGACCAGAGTTATGAATGATGATGACAAGAAAGCATGAGCCAATATACTCGTGACATTATGAAATAATTGTATTCTGTGTAATAAAAGTAAAGGTCAGATTTGAGTGGGGAATGTGGAATTTCATGTCATGTTGGACTAAATTTCTAAAAATCAATGAGGTTCTCATAAGAGGCCAACAGTAAGCAAAGTGAATCAGAGATGTTTTTCTCCATTTGACAGTAGGGTTACCTTAGTATGAAGAACCGAACTGAAAACAGAAGACAAAGAAACAAACCCCACACCCTCTTTTTCCAGAAACAAACCCCACACCCTCTTTTTCCTTTAACATCAAGCAGTGATGTGGCTATGTGGCTGGTGGGATCACTCCTTCATGGGATGACAGGACCAACATCAGTATTTGCTGCCATAAGGTCCTGTAGCTGACACAGATATTCAGTGAAATGAGGAAAACTTCAGAGAGCTTGGAATTAAGTGGGAGAGAAAAGAAGGTTCCTGGATTGCTCTGAATGGATTATATTAGTGCCATAGTATCTGAACTAGTCAGCAATACAGTTGAGAGAGGTGGATACTGTGCTTCATGACAAGGATTCATCATCAGAATGTGCCAAACACTCAATCAATAGATGTGAATATGTCTGAGAGTACCAAAATTGTGTGCATGGGAAAACACTGTGGCTGAGAAAATTTAGTAATGATGGACTTCATCTATCAGACAAAGATCATGAAAAAAAACCAAAACCCAACTCTTTAAATTGTGTATTGACCAACTGAATTTACTAAACATAAGGAAAGAAATTAATGTTGTCCAAGCATAATGTCAATCTATGCATACAGTGCATTTCAGATAAATGGCAAATGGTCAGTTCTCAGAAGTAAGAGATCCAGTGACAGACTTACAAGCTAAGACACAGTAGAATAAAATGTTGAGAAATTGGGTAGTGGACTTTTTTGCTCAAAGCAGAAGAGAGGAAACAAACCTGAGGAGACACATGGCCCAGCTTTTCAGCTCTATTAATCCCTTAAGCTCATTCCATAAGACATATGACTGCTTGGCTACATGCATATGATTATAAAGCTGCAGACTGCAATAGAGTCACACCTTCGTTTCTGTCATTCAATATTTGATTGTCTGAGTCAATGGCTGTGAAGACTTAAAGCTGGTTGTATAGAAATGTGGATTTTCCTCAATCAGTTTTCTAATGAGATTTTCATTTGCTTGTTCTTTCAGACTGGCTAAAATAAGTATTTTGAAACTGTTCCTCTTTATTACATGTATTAACTGACCAGGAAAAACAAACAAACAAATAATCAAACATAAACTCATGTATTTACAATGAATTACGATTAAGGGGTATCCATGCCTACCAGAAAGACTTAATTACAGTGCTGAAGCAATTAGACCCCTCATCTTTACTTTTGCTTAAAAAGCTAAAATTCAGTGTGAAAATCATGGGCTTCCATTGCAGCTGCAGAAGAACAAAGCACTGAAAAACCAAACACCAACATATACCTATCATGTATATTAAAAAAACCCCAAAACCCAGAATATACTAAACATGTTGAGCACAATCATCAATAAAAACAACCTCTTACCAGGATGAAAATCTTATTATATTGTCTATAAAATCTGCATATGCAAATTATCTTTTAAATCCACTTGGGGGAGAATAGGAGTAGGAGCTATTTTAACATTAAAATATAATTAATTTGAACTTGAACAACATCCTCCAGGCAATAAGGGGTGTGGAGTAAGTTTCAGTGAAACACTTAAAAGTTCAGCTGTTTTTATGCTAACAGTTTAAACATTCTGAAACCAACAGGGCTTAAGCACTTGCAAACAGAAAGTAACAGGGAAGTACCTTCTCCAAATTAAGTCCGTCAGAAAACTACCAACACCAAACTGTTCGTGTAGAAATTGAGAGTAAGTTTTGCAAAGACCCATGCAAGCAGTACCTTGAGTTCCAAATATATGATATTTGCCTTGCCTATTAAAAAAAATTATAATATCCTTAAAAACTACAATTAATGTTCTTGCAAACATAGTCTTTGAGGGCCTATTTCCAAAAACGAGTCTAAGTATAAAGGAAAGAAAGGATGTAAAAAATACCTTTCCTCCGTAGCTCCTCTTTAATTTATGTTCATAGCTCAAGGATTAAGGATATAATTTTTTTCCCCCCACACAGCTGAATGCCAGCCTGATTTCAGGCTACTGTTGCTATAGGCGTGATTGTCAAGAAGCTTCTCCCTGTGCTTTTCTTACCTCTTAGTTTCTATGCTAGAATAAAATTGATTGAACATAGAAGAAAGCACACAATAAACCTTATGCAGATGCAGTAAGACTGCATGTATGTTTTAGAATTTTCTTACTGAAACGAACTGCTTTGTGTGATGCTGATTTTATACTGCGGTTTTTGAAGTTGCCTTTAGCAGCGCTGTGGTTGCATGGATATATCCCCACAGTCTACACGGGGAGGTTGTCAAAATACACCTTCAATTTATTGGTTTTAGTAAATGAACTTAAAATATTACACAGGGATTCTTTGGTAATGTCTTACGTCTGATCTTGACAAGAAGTTCAACATGAGCCAGCAATGTGCCCTTGCAGCCCAGGCCAGGCTGGATGGGGCTCTGAGCAACCTGGTGCAGTGACAGTGTCCCTGCCCACGGCAGGGGGGTTGGAACCAGATGATCTTTAAAGGTCCCTTCCAACCCAAACCATTCTATGATCTATGACTTCAGAACATTGCATTTCAATTGTTTTAATTAGCACACTCTAATAAATATATTTTAAGACAACTCTAGACAACTCATTTTGGTTTCAAAAACAGAGGCTTAATGAAAAGAGTTTACACAGCATTCTACAAACACAGAAATACTAATTATGTAGAATTATAAGGTGAATAACTAAATCAAGAATAAGACCTGTGGAAAACATAATTTTATAAATGTAGGAAGGATAGCTTTTAGAGTAACAGTGACATGCTAGTGGTAATGATGAGTAATAGTGTGAACCTAGTGAGATCTAGAAAAGTGAATTGTCAGTGAAGAGAGGCAGTGCTATAAAAGGCCAGGGCAGCCGCTTTCTGTGTGTAGGTTCACTGTGCTGACTCTCAGCTCTCGGAAGTCTGCAGGTGCTGTACAGAAATTAGATGGATTGTCATAGCAGGGTATTTTAGGCCGTGTATTATTCTTTACTGCTGCCCAGATATAAAGGAACATGCAGATAAGTAATGTAATATGCAGTTGGGTAAATCTTGTGATAATATGTAAAAACACGGGAAATATTAAAAAATCAGCTAGTAGATCAATCCCAAGGAAAAAACCAGCACCATAACTTGATTATTTTAACACTAAGAAAAGGTAAGTAATGTTCAAAGCTGTACTCAAAAAAATTTGAGTTAGGTTATTTTACACCTGCTGGCACGAACATGCTTTTGTTGATGAAGTTTTGGTGTATTTAGGCAAGATGAGTCTCAACTTTACAATCAGATTTAAAAAAAAAGTGATGGAAAAATAATAGAAAAATTTATTAAAAAAATACAAATCTAGTTGGCATTAGGTTTCTGAATGAGATTTTTTTTTTTTTTTTAAATTTAAAAAAGTATGTTCTTTGTGATGTAAAGGCTCAGTTTTGAAAAGCTGGAGAGTGCTCTCTCCTGTTCCTGAGACAAGCTGAAAAGAAATCATAAAATCTTTACTGGGCAAACTCAGTTTTGTTACTTCATGCTGTCACTGTTCTATTGAAGCTTTCTTTTTTTCGGTGGAGGGCGACCATGTACTAACGTTGCTTCGTGCTGCTGCAGTCTGTGTAGCTTTTCAACTCCGATTTGAAGTATTATGTGATGTCTCTTTTCCCTCTTCTCACTTATGTCATTTTACTACTATTCTCCTCAAAGAGACACTTGTACCTTGATCACTCCTTTAGGCACATGTCAGAAGAGTGAAGAGAAGGCCTGTGAAAAGTGACATGCTGAATATTTGCTTGTATCCCTGCCACTGAAGAGCATGCTCTCAAAGTTACCCGAATCAGTTTTATTATCCAGAATACTTGGCTTCACAGGTAAATCAAAAGCATGAAAATGCACCTGCATTAGTGCATGCATGTTTGTGTATAACCAATTTCGGTGTGACCCACTTCTAGGCTAAAAGCACAGTTAAAGGCAGACATAATCATTTGACTGGTAAAGTGTTAAAGCAGAGAGCTGTGGAAAGTCTTTTACATGCTAATCTGGAACACAGGCTAAGGGGTAATGTTTGAAGAAATACTTAGAATTGGGTCAAAAAAAAAAGGGCCATTAAGCAAATAGAAGTGTCACTATGAGTTAATTATTGGAACAACAGATAAATAGGATAAGGAATGAACTTTATCCTAATGAGAAGCAAAGCACTAATAACTCTGACTGCAAGCAGATAGACACAATAATGCTTGCAATGCCCCACCAGTGCTCATCAGCTCTGACCTGCAAATGTCTTAACACTGAACCTCTGTTGAGGAGATACTGCCAGGAGAGTCAAGCTGAGTCACATTATGTTCCAGTCTTCTGAAAGTGAGTACACAGGAAGGAAGCAGAGATAAAGTGACCTAAATTAAAAGCTGAATTTGTGTTTTCCAAAGTGAAACCTCTGTGTGCTAATTTCTACATTTCACTTCAAAACCAACTAAGGATACTCAGATATTATAAAGATTAATTTAAAAGAATACTAAGCACCCTTTCCTATCACGTCTCACATCTGGAATACCTTGGCACTTCTTGCACAATATCTCAATTCATATAAGCCAGAATAATTCACTCTTTCATGTAGGTATGTTGAAAATCCTGAATTTAAAGTAAGTTACATTCTTAAGTTTTTAACAATATTTAGTTCCTGAAATAAGTAGCTGCAGAAAGGGAAATTTTAGCTAGCTCTCATGTGGATTTGTTATCTCTGGATGACTTGAAACATGAACAAAATCTGGATAGTGCTGTTTGAGCAGTAGTCTGGATTCTGAGTTTCAGATTTGGCCTTTTTGCTGTTTCGTTTCTCTAGTTCAAAAACCCCAGCAACTCAAAACTCCCCAAACTCTGTGTCTCTTCTGGTCTGGTGCCAACTATTCGAGAGGGCTTCTTAGTGACTTGGCTGCACTCTTGATCAGCTCCTCGGTGAGCCTGGA
This sequence comes from Dasyornis broadbenti, assembly GCA_013397935.1. NCBI lineage: Eukaryota > Metazoa > Chordata > Aves > Passeriformes > Dasyornithidae > Dasyornis > Dasyornis broadbenti. The sequence goes on from VZRN01005540.1 coordinate 2,091,905, forward strand.
AATCTTAGCAATGAAACAGAATTTTGCTGATTCCAAATGAAAGGTTGCTTTCTTTGGTATCTGTTTGACTGATGTGAAGCAAAGTACCTCAGACACAGACCAAGATTTTTTTTTCCAGCAGGTGCCATGATATGTCAGATGTTTGACACACGCATGTCTTCATCTCATAATAATTTCCCTATATTCTCTAAGTTCAAATATATGCACCCTTGAATTCCTGCTCAGATGAAATAGATTCAAGCAGGTGCTCATTTTAGGCTTCAGGAATAATAGCAGAAGTTAATGTTAAGCTTCTGTTAAATTTAACATAAGATCACTATTCAACATTCTTGGCACTTGTGGTGCTATACAGGTAGATTGTAAAATATCAAGTGTTAAATGAATGCACAGTGAATGCAAGGAAAGCAAACCTAACTCTAATTGGCTTCTCTGTATCACTGGGGGCAGCTTTAAGAAGTGTGAAATGTTTCACTACTTCATTCCCAAGGAATCTACAATTTTAAACCTTTAAAAGATCTATGGAGAGACTGAGGTAAGCACAGCTTTCTTTTTATTGTGACAAACGAAAGGATTTAATACTAAATCAGCTATTCCTCCTGACAAACTCAAAGACAAATGCTTTGAAGGCAATGTATTGAAACCTCCTTTAAGAGCAAACACAGACAATGTTCTGATGCCTGATCTTGGTTAAGTCCTATTTATGAAAGTCCTGGAGAGAAGAAACTTTTTATCATATATTTAAAAATTGAGGGGTTAATGAAACACCATCAGATTTTTAATGCATTGAACACTGGAATCTAAATATTTTATATTAATGTATTTTAACTCGTGAAGTGTGATCTCTTTTAGAACAGTAGACTACTATTACTTGTAACCTGCTTAGCCTCATGTAGTATCTCATGTTTTTTCTGCTATATGATAGAAGGTTGAGAATGCCAGCAAAAGGAGTATTTATAAGAATAGAAAGCAAAGTGTCCTGTGGTGCAAAACTCTATATGGATTCTTATTTCTTACTGGATGAGTTTTGAATTCAACATCTGTTCCTAAATGAGTAAATCATTTGTGTGAATAGTCAGTGACTGAACAGTATCATATATAGCACAGAGGTTAATATTTTTTTCCAAAACAACATAAATGTGCTACATATATTTTTGCCCATCTTTATCGTATTTCAAAACTCATAACAGATGAGTGTTAATAAACACATCAACTTGCCCGATTGAAGTTTTCTTCTTTACCCTCAAATATTAATGATTAACAATAAAGATAACTCGACACCAACTTACCCTTTCCTAAGCTGGGGAACTAATTTCAGCTGTGATAGCACCACACGCATAGCCCTGAAATCAGGCACTAAACAATATCAGGTTCTGTAGGGCAAGGCCACTGCCGCAACCTCTATCCAAAAACCTCTATCAGAGAAAGCTCCACAGCATTGTCTGTAGCAGACCTTAGAAGCTGGCCAGCTGTATTCTCAACTTTTTCTATTTCCCAGACAGTGCCAAGATGTTATCTAGTCACTTTGTACAGAGAAGAGAGAAAGGCACTACAAGAACATTGAACTGAATTCTTACAGCAAGAAAGCAACTATTTTCCTTCACTACCTCACAGATCATATAGTGGATATTTTCTGCAAGAAAAACAACTACTAGGAATAAAAATGGACTAGTCCAGTTCCTACATTTATTCAATTCAATAATCCTTCACTTCTCCTAAACATTCAAATGAAGGGAAGAAAAGAGGTCTTAAAATGGAAACTTTGTTAATGTAAGACTAATTGTATAAGAGAAGAAATAAATCTCGCTTTGAAGCATATTGTCTCTGGAAAATTAGCCTGAACAAAAGTGTGCATTTGTCCTTGAAATAAAACTATAAGACTGCAAATCAAAGTAATGAGAAGACTTCTTGCAAATATGAATTTTAAAGAAGTGCTCTTCAACAGAGAAATTATGTCAATGCCTAGAGGAGTAAAAGAGAAGTATCTGTATAATAAACCTCATTCTCACTTTAGCACTGTTAGTACAGGACTTGTAATTCAGTTAAGCTACAAGAACACCAAAAGGGAATGATATGGCAAATCTGCAAAAGCTTTTGTCATGGATGAACGCACCCAAAAGTCACATTTAGTCTTTGAATGCTCCCAACTGCCAGAAGAGTTAGACTGGGAGGTATACAAGAGCCATGCTGGAAACTTGATTATCCTTTACTGGCGCTTCATGTACCTTGGGACCTGATTCAGGGCTCCTCCTAGGGCACTCCACTGGGTCACACATTACCCCGGTGTGCATCGTTGCAGGAAAGCTGTGTGTTCCTTGCTTCTTATACCACCAGTGAATATATGAAAAGGGAAATCAATAAGAGGAACAGACACAAGATAACAAAGTTCAATGGGCAGTATTTCAAAGCTGTGTATGTGTAAATGTGCATTTACTTCTTCAAACACGTGCATCAGCGCTAAAGGTTTGTGTCTTTGATTTGACCAGTCCCAAGTATCTTCTGTTTACACTGATGCTGTCTTTTACATCTTGTTTAGTTAAATACGAATATATAAATACGAACTGTCTACCAAGTGTTCAGGTTTGTGAAAAAGGCCTGAATTTTTGTTAGTTTTGAGAAGTGTCTGTCAGCTCTTAAAATGTCAGATATCTTTGATTACTTTGAGGAAAACACACTGTTTTCCTAAGAAAAGGTGATTTGTTTTTTCCTAAGAAAGGGTGAATCTAGATTGTAAAACTCCTATCCAGACAAAAAAATACCAAGTTTTTGTAAACCACTCATTGTTCAGTGATCCTAAAAACAAACAACACATGGTATCATAACTATAGTGTTACAAGGACCTCCATTTTCTTAAATTCATTGCAATAAGTGTTGAGAGATCATGTCATTGTTTCAAGGAAAACAAAAATTCACCAGATTTTGGAAAAGGAATGATAACCAATTGACACAACTGAGAAAATGGAAGTCCATAGAATATAATTTTCTGATATTGGTTAGCGCAAGCACTATTTTTCTAAAGCCTCCCATCCAATCTAGAATAACCACTTGAGGGTACCTCTTTATTTTAAGGTCATTCTAAAAGGCATCAGCTTTCAAAAGCAACTTAAGAGATTTTGGTGCTGAAAATACTCAAAGGAAAGACTGCCACCTACTGAATCTTTCTGTTCCTATTCCTCTAAGCCCCAAGAATATCACCCATCCCTTAAGCACTCGGAAGTACAATCTTTTGTTTGCTAAATTTATTCATTCAGTAAGATAATATCAACAGAAAAAAAAAAAATCTGATTGAAACTTGTAGAGCATTCAAATTTAAATACTGGACATGTGACCTTGGTTTTCAATAATTTTCTCTTTCATGAGTTTTTTTTTTTTTAAAAAAACCTACTTCAGGATGTAGATCCATTATGTGCTAAATATATGTACTCTTAGTTATGTGAAGCTTAAAAAGCCTTACAAAACCATAGCATTTCCACAGTTACTTCAAAGACAACCTTACGGAAAATCCCGTTTAGGTTTTCAAAATTTGGCCAGGGACATTCTTTAAATAGTGGCTTGGTATATTCTTCACTTTACATTCTTACAAAGCCCCTTATTGTTCCAACAGAAATTATTACATTATGGCTCCTTAGCAGTAAAGACAACAGCAAGATCATCAGAAGCAAAAACATTAGACTGGCTTTTGACGCTACATAATAGTGCTTATCAAAGGCAATTAAAAGTACAAAATGCATTATATTGCTTGCAAGGTATTAGATAATGCTCCCAACCTAGAGCTTACTGCTCATTTCTCAGGATTATACAGTCAGTTATAGAAAATATCCAGGGCAGTTACTGGGTTGATTGAATACACCTTGACCTACAAAACTGGAGAAGCTTTTTCTTTGTCTTTTAGCCCTCAGGTGGATGTGCTGAAGTATTCAGTCCCCCATTAATTACAATTATCTAACATAAACCAAATAGCTATAAAATTGCTTGAAACTGGTTCACAATTAATTATATAACAATATTTTCACAGAAATTACATTATTTATCCCAACTAATTTTTAATGCAGGATCTTTGTTTCTACCCTGTTTTATATCTCTGATCTATCCATATTTAAAGGAAGAAGTAAATGCTTCCTTACTGTCTAATCTGAACTGAAACATTATGAAGCTTTTCTTAGCATCTTTCATTTCTACTAGTGCGTAGACAACTTGGATGAAATTAAATAATTTAAATAACTTTTTTCAGTCAAAATGAATTAAATAGCTTTTTTGTTACTCAGCTTTTATCTAGTCTGCAGTCTAGATGTTAATGAGAAGACCAGAGAGTAGGTTTCATAGCTGAAGAATAACTAAGACTAGTTCTACTTTTTTTTTTTTTTCCACCTTATATTTGTCATGATTGCACAGCTCCTTCACTTAAATACAGGCTGTATGAGACAATGTCTATACAGAAAAAAGATACCATCATTTTTTACAGAGATTATATCTCAGGAATAGATCTGGTAAGGCGATTTTCATTTTTGTCATTACAAACCACTTCTCTTCAAACTACAAAATGGTGTTAAGGAAAGGACAGACAGTAGGCTCAAAGAAAGCTGTAGGCATGAGTAAGTATGGAAGACCAGAGAGGACAATGCTCCACATAATTTCTAGAATCAGTAATGGTCTAGCAGCATTTCTACTGGGACATTCATTGGAGAAGAGCTTTGAGTTGTAATATCTCATCTAAGTCTGGGGTTGAATCCAATACCTATTGCCTTTTCATCAGCTGGCTTCTAACATTTTTTACATTGGTGGGGGTGGTATCAGGAGGGAAAGGGAAGGGGCCTGACTGACAATCTATTAGTCACCATGAAGATCACTAGACACTCTTGAACCTTTTCAAAATGCTAGCCGATTATCGTATATTCCTTGTCATAACATCCTATGTTGCTTAACCTCAAAAAACTTATATATCATAAATTTAAATTAAATTTAGGTGTCTCTAAAATTTGTCATTGCAATACTGTAGATGATTTGCAGATAAAGGAATGCGTTTCCATGAATTGCTAGATCCAATACATCCTTCTGCTTAACTACACCAGTGTATCATCAATAACTCTGACAACTCTGACAATAGGTCATAAAGGTGACATACTCTGCATCTAAGGGAGACTCAGCAAGGTAAACACTGTATTGCAGCTGGGAAAGGCTTTGTTCAGGAGGTTACAGCTGATATCTGGAGACTGGCTGGTAAGAACTGGAAGCTGTTAAGAGCTGGAAAGGATTTTAGCACTCTACACTTGGAGAGAGGTAATCATCTTTAGATGATTACCTTTAGAAAGGCAGAACCAAGTAAGATAAAAAGCCCAGTCAACAAAGACATCCTGTCACTGCAAACCAAGTTTTATAGAGTTTCCCACTTGGCAACCTCTGGCCTAGCAGTGTCTGCATGCCTGATTTAAATGAACAGGTTCCTCAGGAGTGTAAGAAGATACTTTTTGAATCTTAAGCCTTGCATGCAGGATAAGGTAAGAGGAAAATATTACTCTTAGTCTTCTCTTGGATTTAGGGACCACGACTAAGGTAAGATTTTAAAGCTGAAATGTGGAAGCTGCAGTTAAAAACTGGCAAGAATCAGGCTTTGATCCCATCCCTGCTTAAACTGGAGAACAGACTGAATTTACATCACTGTCCTGCCAGATTAATGGTTTCATCAACAAACTGCGGTGTATTCCTACCATTTTTCCCTACAATATTCTCACATTGTTTAAAATATACCATATATGACACACTGGGCCTGATGGGAAATATTTTTAGCCATGGTACACGTCTATAAGCCCAGAATTTCAGTTCTTGCTGCAAGCAATATTTAAGTGTTTTATCCAGTGGAGATTAAATTTAAGAGGTACCACTAAGGAATTATTACTCAGACTATCCTGCAATGCAGAAAACCATTTAGAATGAGTGATCAAGTTCAGCCACTTGCCCCACAGTACCTGCTCCTTTACCTATGCAGAAGGGACATGAAATGTTAGTTCTATATGAATGCCTGAATCACAGCATGAAGAAGTTTATCACATACATCTCCTGAATGTTGGCGTCTGGGTGAGTCACGCTCTCCTTAACCCACAGGAGCAAACCGAAACACAGGAGGTTCTCTCTGCACAGCAGGAAACACTTTCGTTCTGAGTGTGACTGAGCTCTGGCACAGGTAGCCCAGGGAGGCTGTGGCATGTTCAGCCTTGGAAGTATTCAAAAGTAATCTGGACACGCCTCCAGCTGGAGCAAAGGTTGGAGCCAACGACATCCACCAGTCTCTTCCAAACCCAGTGTTCTGGGCTTCTGTGATTTCTTCTCAAATTTGCTTTCTCTACAGTTGAGGTGAAGTGCCTGTCTTGTGAATTTTGACACTGGGTTTCTGTAGCAGGAACATAAGCTTCAGAATCATTTGTTTCTTCCAATGTATTGTGTTATTTTCCACCATACATTGTTTTTTCCAATTTACCACCACTAGGTTGATGTTTTGAAAAATCTTAGAACTATGCAATGTTGCAATAAGAGGTTTAATATGAGGTTATTTAGAGAGTTTTTAGTGTATTTATTCCAAAATGAATGACAAAGGAATCAGAAATATTTATTAGAAGTCAGTCCACACAACTGAAGCACAGATGATGAAATATAAAAGAGCTTGATGGAGACGGGAAATGGAAATTTTACCTTCAAAGATCCTTTCTGAGAAGTAACACAAAACAGAGGACTATTAAACATGTTGCAGTGATGAGAGAAACTACATCCCCATTATATTTATCTATTCTCTGGTCTGATGTCCTCAGTCCAGAAAAGATTTGTGTTTAATAACAACAGCCAGTGCTAATGATGTCATACCAGAGTAATTTCTGTATTAAAAAGTACCTTAAAATTACAATGCGGATTTAAAATAAGGGGTTTTTTGCAAGACTACTCTGAGGAATGGAGGCACTCTTTCTATGGTCATTCCCTAGGCAGTGAAAGGGCATGGCACTCCCAGGGCCATGGAAGGCTGCTGCAGACCTGACTGCGATCCTTCATCCAGTTAGCTTTTCTCCGTCTTAGAAGTCCTATCACATACTAGCTAACTGGCAGGAGCTGCAAATACCAAGGATTGAATGTAATTTTCTGCTGCTGTTTTCTGCCCCCTTCTCATTACAAGATACACAAATTATGCCTGAAACTTTTCATTCTTTATTTGCCTCCTTTTATTTATTTATTAATTCCCTTCTGTCTGTACACTTTGATTACTTAAAAGATATGCAAAATGACAGCATTGAGCATTAAATGATGCATGAAAAAAGAAGTGAAAATATACTTGCCTTCTGTGTGGTACTATGCAATCACTGATGTGCTCTTAGGCACAACTTCATGTGTGTATCTGCACTATTAAGCTCAGACTCATGTACAAAGAACATAACTGTAACTAGTTTCTCCTCTCTCACAGGCAGCCAATCTCAGATCTCACTCTCAAGTGCTCCAAGCAACGCAGCAGAGTGTAAAACCACTATGCCCTTCACTTGGGAGGGAATAAGTACATAAACCTGAGACCCTTCTTACAGGCAAAGAAGGCAGTAACTTCCACGTTTAACTTCCTTATTCCTGGTTAAACATCCTTAGTATTACTGCTCATGCTCGTATTTTGGATCTGGTTCCATTTCTAGCAAATACTAGAAACATCACACTCACTTGCTTCCAACTGAACAGTGACACAGACAAGTTGTTTAGCTAGTCTGCAGAAGGGGACCTTTCACATGTTCATCTCTTGTTGCATGCATCCATGACTGTCTGACCTGTTTGATGAGCATGAAGCAAAAAAGACTAGGACTCTTTTTTTTTTTTTTTTTTTGGAAATGCTATTAGCATAACAGCATTTACTAGTCTTGATTCTGACTGCAGTCAGAACTATATAATTATATGTTATTACAGCTCTAATGACTTCTATAAATTCTCTAACAGATGTGGAAATCTATATTTCTCCCTCTCTTCTTTAGTTTAATGTGATGGCATTTCTTATACTTGTATCAAAACTGAATTTAATCCAGGATAGTAAGAATCACAAGTAAATATTTAAAAGTTTGTGTGACACAGCAAAAAATATTCAATTGAATAGGAAAAAAAGGAAGAAAATATTGTATCTTTATTCAAACAATAACTTTTCCATCCATGTGTTTGTTTGCTTCTTAGCATTCAGCAGAACACAGCATATCTTTTAGAGCATGTTCATTCTGTGCTTCTTGCTTTAGCTTCAACCTGAAGTACAAAATACCAGAGATATTTTACATTTCTCATTTGCTAGCTAGACCAGCAGAAGCAGAATGCATTAGTAATCTGGTGATATTCCCACACCCATCAGCAGGTCTGGAAGGCTTTGATAAACTTTTACAATGGGCTTCCCAAAGATGTAATAAACATGACCTTTAGAAATTCAGCTATATCTCAAATACGCAACATCCATTACAGGTACTTTATAAATTACAGTCAATTTGTAACAAGTACTCAGAGAAAGATAACAACATATGTGTGAGGGAAAACAACACACTTTGTTTGTAAACACAGAGAAAGCACAGAAAGAATCTCTCTGGGGTGATATTCAGATAGTGTTATTTGTGTTCATACAGTGAGACATGAAGGATGATGGATTCCAAAAAACAATAGTCAGGTAATATGTTATTGTCATGAGAGGAGAAGGTGGGGAAGGGGTGTTGTTTGTTGCTGTTGTTGGTTTTCCCCAGAATTACCTCTTAAAACAAATGCTGAGAGTTCAGTACATTCATAAAGAACGTGTCTGTGTACCACAGCCTGTATTTCTGAAGGTCTTGACAGGAATTTCTTTAAATATGTAATAGAACATTCATTTCTGGAATTATAAGTACACTGAAAAACCCTTCTGGGAGAAAGAGAAAACAGTGGTCCATAAAGCTCCTCTTGCTATGTGAAAATAAAAGCATCTGGTAGTATAATGAGTGTGTTGTTGACTCAGTGCAGTCGATCATCTCTGTTTTCACAAGCTCATGTACTCCAGTCAATGGAAATCACTGCAGGAAGTACCTGGGGATGCAGTGACAATTTGTCCACTCAAATTGTGTATTTTATTCAATAAAAAGTAAATGTTATGAGAAAATACTGGAACTCCAGCTAGCAAGTTTGTTTAAAAGAAGATCAGGTTTTAAATAACTTCAAAAGTGGGAATAACTGATATCACTACTACTCCTATTGATAGAAAACAGAGAAGCTGAGCTCTAAATGTTTTAAAAATAAGTTACAAAATTAATGCAAAAGTAAAAGAATGAAGGGCATAAGTCAGATGAGTTGCCTTTAACCCAAACCTTGGAACTCTGTATGGAAAGCTGTAGCCATTGGAATAGATTAACATCCTTAACAGCTGAGACATAGTTTACCTTTTTCTTCTAATTTAGTGTAACTAGGTAACAGCTGCTTGTATTTGCAACTTAAAGATATCTCTAGTCTGAAAATTTATTTCAGTTGTTTGATATGATTATAATTTTCTTACCAATTATTTCCAGATCAAAAACTCTCGGATTTAAACTAGAAATAAGGCTTTTTGAATTGCCAGTCATGCAGCTGCATTACTGAATCTGAAAGTCAGCCTGCTCTTCTCCTCCTCATCTCTATTTTTTTTCCTTGCCTCGCTATCTTTTGCAGGTATTGAAACAGTACCTTATCCTGGAGTTAATTTGAGGGGCCTAGAATGGAACCTTGTGGCTATGCCTGAATTGTATCCAATCCTTAGTGCCAGCAAAAATGAAAAGTAGCCAAAATTATCTCAGCACAGTCATCAGAAGTGACACACACAAACACAAAGGTCAGGCCTGTTGTAGAAGATTCACTTTTCTGTAGTGTGTATCTAAGGAAGCAGAATCTGCTTTAAGAAGAGCTTGGACCAGATGACCTCCAGAACTCCCTTCCAACCCCAACCATTCAGTGTTTCTTGGAACAAAAGATACAATGGGCAAAAATGTAAACTAAAAGAGGGTACATTTAGATTGGATGTAAGGATAAAATTTTTTTACAGTGAGGGTGGTGAGACATTGACAGTTTGTCCAGAGAAATTGTGGATGCTCTGTGACTTGAAGTGTTGAAAGTGAGGCTGGGTGGGCTTTGAGCGATCTAGTCAGGTTAAAGATACCCCTGCCTACGAGGTTGGCCTAAACAACCTCTGCAGTTCCATTATAACCAAACCATTCTACAATTCTGTGATAAAGTGGGGTTTATAAGGACTTTACCTTTCCACCAAATGTTGTCTCTGCAAACACTATGTGTATATATCGACTTTTATATAATTTTAGTTTTACCATCTATCTATATCCCCATTTCCCCACACATATACACCAGAGTTGATTCAGAATGCAAAGAAAGCTGAGCATAAACCTTTCTGGATCCTAGCCATAACTCTTTTAGATAACTACATGAAAATAAGCCTTTCTGATAAAGGCTCTTTGATCAACAGAGGGGAAAAATCTTTTCCTTGCCAGCTCTCAAAGTGGGATTTTACCTAAAGTTGTAATAAATCTTTTTATGTTTATAGGTTCAAGCCCTAATGGCTGTGAGGATGACAGCTGTGAGGATACTCTAAGATGTTTATCAAGCTCTGGGGACTCTGTCCTTGGAGAGCTGCTGTTCTGTACAGCAGTGTGTGGTCCTCTGGCACTTCTGTACACAGAACAGTCAGGTCTGATATTTTTATGAAGCCTTAGACCTTAAAGCAAACCACAGAAATTGTACCGAAAGCCTGATGTCCCCCCATTAACAATCATATTTGCCCTGTGTAAAACATCAAGCAGGGTATTTTAATATGTTGCAACTGAAATGAGCCACAGTATGGTAGACAAGAAAATGTTAACATATGCTGAAATAAAAGTCTTCTCTGGTAGAAGATAGTCCAATATTTGCAATTGTCATGTTCTGGCATGGCAAGGTTATTTCATAAGGAAAATAATTAGAAAGCTCAAAATAAACTGCAAATTTAAAATTTGCAGATTTAAAAAGTGGCGAGAGATGGGAACAAACAGCAAAAATCAGCCACTATATAAACAAGTTGTAAGCAAATAATAAAATCTGCATTATCTCCTAAAAAATCAGTCTATAAATATTTGTGTTTGGGAGAGGTTAATTCCCATCTTACCTAAGCATCTCCTGAAAGTCATGCTGTAACTGTTGATCCTTAGCACAGGGTAAAATATCTATGTTCTGTGTTATTTTGGTTTTGATGTGATCTGTGTAACCTAGAGCCCTTGGAAAATCCACTTTTCTTTCTAAAATTCCTGAAACCTGAAGGAAAGTCTTACCTTACCAGTGTGGGGAACAAATCCCTCCTATAGCTTATACTATTTCTATAAATATAGTATCTATCAGTACCTGGGAGTGTCAGCTTCATTTTTTGGCACTTTCTAAGATGTGGAATCCTCTTTGACCCCAGAGCCTATTCAAAAATGTACATCATGGTAAAAAAACAGGAGAAGGTATCTAAATTCTGATAAACTACACGTCATAGGTTCCCGTTGAAGCACCACTCTAGAGCATAGGTCACTAACAAGAGATACATCTCCCTCTTTCCAAACCTTTGCATCACCAATTTCATGATACTTTGGCTTGGTATATATGAACCCTTTACAGTAAAACAAACTCTAGCCTGCAATATTTCACAGAATCATTTTGGTTGGAAAAGGCTTCTAAGATCTATCAAGCCTAATTGTTAACTCAGCATTGCCAAGACCATCACTAAATCATGTCCCTGAGTGCCACTGCCAGATTCAACAGTGAACACACTCTTGAAGTGTCTCGACCACTTCCCCGGACAATGTGTTCCAATGCTTGACAACCCTTTCAGGGAAGAAGTATTTCCTATAATCCAGTCTAATGTCACCTGGTGCAGCTTGAGGCAATTTCCTCTTGTCCTGTCCCTTGTTATGTGGGAGAATAGAGCAATCCCGACCTCACTACAACCTCATTTCAGGTTGTTGTAGAGTGATAAGGTCCCCCAAACCTCTTTTTCTCCAGGCTAAACTCCCCCAGCTCCCTCAGATGCTCCTCATCAGACTCGTGCTCCGGACCCTTCCCCAGCTCTGTTCCCTTCTCTGGACACGCTCCAGCCCCTCAATGCCTTTCTTGTAGGGAAGGGCCCAAAACTGAACACAGGATTTGAGGTGCAGCCCCAAGAGTGATGAGTCCAAAGAAATGGTCACTGCCATGGTCCTGCCATGGTCCTGCTGTTTCAGGCCAGGATGCCTTTGGCCTTCTTGGCCCCCTGGGCAGCCTTCCAGCTCATAATCAGTCAACTGTTACCAGCCTCCTCAGGCTATTTTCCACTGGGCAGCTTTTCAGCCACTCTTCCCTAAGCCTGGAGTATTGCATGAGTTTGTGATCCAAGTGCCCATCCAAGTGTTGAACGTCCCACAATTGGCCTTAGCCCATCAATGCAGCCTGTCCAGATCCTTCTTTAGAGCCTTCCTGCCCTCCAGCAGATCAACACTCCTGCCCAGTGTGGGGCTGTCTGCAAAGTGACTGACGATGCTCTCAATCCCCTTGTCCAGATCACTGATAAAGATGTTAAACAGGACTGGCCCCAGCGCTGAGCCCTGGGGAACCAGCCCCAGCTGGATATAATTCCATTCCCCACCAGTCTCTGGGACCTGCCATCCAGCTATTTTCTTACCCAGTGAACACTGCACACAGCCGAGCAATGAGCAGCCATATTCCCACATTTCCCAGAATGCTGTGGGAGACGCCGTCAGATGCTTTACTACAGTCAATTTAGGCAACATCCACAGCGCTTTCCTCACTCACCAAGTGTCACCGCATCATAGAAGGAGACCGGGTTAGTCAAGAACGACCTGCCTTTCATAAATTTCACACTGGATGCTTTGAAAACTTAAGCATAAATATGCAAGTATGGGAATAATAAAGAGCTTTATCGCAACATCAATAAACATTAAGGAAAATATTATGAGATAGCATACTCCAAAATTGTCTGTACAATACCTTGTAAAACACATGATTGCATGCCTTTTAAAGAAAGGTAAAGCTGAAGCCCCTTGTTCATGAAACCTTGTATGTATTTTAAATCAGTTGCTAAATATTGATCCAATTTTACGCAAACTTATAGATAAGGTAGGATAAATATGCATATTCCTGGACAGCAAAAACTGCTAAGCAGCTTTACAATAAATTTGGAACCAATAAAGCATCATGATTCATTATTATTTTAGAGCATGTTACTAGAATTTCTGCTATAGCATAGATATCTTGATCTGCTCTGCTTTTTTTTTGCTATAAATTTTCATTAAAAATTCAATTGTAAACATATGCTGTAGAATAAAAATACTACGGAGACAATTTTTAAGACCCCTTCCATTTTTGTTATTTGAAATTTTAAATGAGCATATGTGAACGTTTGAGCATCTCAGTTAAATGTCTTTGATTTTTTAAAATATATTTTACTATTTTCAAAAAATAACAATAATACATTAGTATAAATACATACATGAAAACATCCTCTTCCTTAAGATGTTACTATTTGCATTGTTAGTGCATAATGTGCACCGTCATGACAGGCTCTCCACAAACAGTTTGTCCTCATCCTCAGATACCTTTTAGTCTGAGCATTGCCAATTTAGGCTTACATAAAAGAAACCTAACTTGCACTGAATCTCAATTAAGCTGTTTTGTGAGCCCAGCCTACAACAAAAACAAACAAACAAACAAACTCTCTGCCATACTGTTCCAACTGATGCCTGCAACCCAGTTAAATTACTGGGATGAAGGAACAGCTATCTTTTTTGTTTCCTGTCTTTGTGTTTTTCTTTTACCACTGATGAAAGCTAAACAGAAGCTCACTGAATACAGAACCTGAATACTGTACTCTTTCTGCATGAAAAAAGGGGAACTCCACATCCACACTACATGCCATTAATTATCAAATTTTATCAGCTACACCAGTAACTGTTAAAGCACTAAGACTGAAGGCACTGTCTGTGAGTCCTGCCATTAAACCTCTTCTGAAAGTCAGGTGTTTGCAGAGATACCAAACCTCAGCCCTATAACCACTTATCTGCATGAATAACCCCAGTTACATGAGAGAACCTGATAAACTTGGCAGCATCATTAAAAACTCATAGAGCTGGCTCCGAGCCAACACATGAAAGCCAAGCTGATATTCATATGTTAATAGTAATGATCCTCACTGTTTTTCAAAGATGTCAATGAAAAGATGAACATATTTACTTGATCTATAAATAGATGGCATGTACCAGACACTGTCTTTTATTTTAATTAAAACAGCACTGTCTTTTACGACATCATCTGTCATGCTAAAAGCCAACTCCGGGGATTCCTGGGGATGCTACTGCATGGGTGGGAGGAGGAGTGAGCCTGGTCTCCTTCCAGCTCAGATCACAGCAGTGTTTGCCCTCAGCCCTTCCTCTCTCACACTGTCAAGTGGAGTCATGGGGACACACACAGCACGGTCTTCACTTCCTCACCTCCTGTTTTGCTTTCCATTACCTTGTTTCACTCACTGCCTCACTCTCTCTGCAAAGAGATACATCTACACTGAAAATGCAATAGCAAATATAGATACCCGTATTACATCTGCCAGACTTTAATGTACGGCAAACCATTGCAGCATAGAGACAACAACACCAACAAGAACAACCAGCTGCAGGTGTCCTTAAAGATTTTAATAACAGGATATGCAAGTGAAAAAACTGTCTACAATAGCATGTAAATAAAAATCAAAGTTTCAGTGTTATTTAAATAAAGTTACCTTGGTTAGAGTATCTTAAAGGTCATAGATTAAACTAGACTTTCTTAAGGGAGCAGGGAAAAAATGAAGTCATCTGTTCTATCTGTAAAGGTAATATGGGTTATGCAGAACTGGGATACTTTCAAATGAAGTAAATTGGATCAGGCTTGCTAGTTCCTAATCACCATCACCTTTCACTACTGTGCAAAAGAGTGAGATACACTCACACACCACAAATGAGAGCAAAAAGCAAGGCCAGGCCCTCTTTTGCATCTAAAACACTCCAGCTGCAGTTTCTGTGATGGGAGATTGTGGCATAAAGAATATAATCTCACATCAATGTTTTCCATACAATTGACTCATCATTACACTATGGAATGCACTTTAAAATTAGCTGCTCTGTTTCTTTACCACCTGAACCATTTCAGTGTCCAATGAAATTAAACAAAAAATCAAATATAAAAAAGAAAAAATAAACAAAATTAGCCTTAAATAAAAATTATCATAATCAAATGTAGGACATACAAATAAGTGAAATATGTGAACCTGTCATGCATGAAGCCATCAGTCTCAAAAGTTTTTATTTACTCCATTTTCCTCCAGTAAATCTTGAAATTCACACTCTTCCCATTGCATTGTAATATTTCTTTTTCTTTGGGGCTACTATCGAAAATGTACGTTCAATCTTAATTAGTTTTAAGTTTAATTATATTTTCTTTTTCAAATATGTTACTTTATGGTGGTTATTTCAATGCATAGAGAAAACAAAGTCATAGCAGATTAAATCAGGAAAATAGTGTCTTTTTGAGGTCTGGAAACAAAATTTTAAATGAACTTTGTAGTTTTGCAGAACTTAAGTGTCCACTAATTTTCATAACATAACATTAAGGGTGATGTATTTCATTTTCCATTAGCTATACAAATAAAAATTAAAATAAAAATAAAACTTGTAAAATAATTTATTTGAATCATTTTTGAGAGCATAAATAGACTACTTTAAACATAAAAAGCAACTTCAGTAAGCACTACTCGAGAAAGTCTTTTACAAGCTCTTTCCAGTATGAATACAGTAAAAAAATAATGTTTTCCAGGATCAGATATTGCAATTCCCTTGTGTTGTTCCATGATAGTAACAGAGAACCAGCAAACATATCCCCATCCTTGTATAATCAAAATCAAAGAAGCTAAAGTGATTCTGTCAAATGGCTCATCCTAAGGCAGCAAAATAAATACAACAAGCTTAATTCAGTATACTAATTTACAAAGAAACATGTTAGGATGATGATTTTTTTATTACTTTATTTATATCTCCATCCAGCAAAAATGTTCTTCATCTGCTCAACTCCAACCAACAAGAACAACTGAAGACTTGAGTGAAGGCATTTCAGGACTTGAGCTGTGCTATGTTGCATGAATGCCAGAGCACTTGGCAACCTGTAGAATCATTCTTTCAGATGGAAGAACAACAACAAAATACCTTGTTCTACTCAACAGTTACAATCAACCTCAGTTACAGCTAAAAATCAAAAAGAGTTAACTAGGAATTATTCACCAAGTCAGGGTGGCTAAGTTCAGACTGCAACAGTGTTATCTTTTGTTCAGGACTAAGATGTGATTCATCATCTCTTTCTAGATTGCTCATTGTGAAGAACAATAAATATTTAGCAACCTTCTTCAAGAATATAGATCAAGTACAGATTTCTCTAAATGGCTATTTAATAGTTAAGCACAGATTCTATATTTTTTCATTTGAGAACCAGACCAAAAAAACCTATTAGAACTATTTTGAGTATTGAGTATAAAACTCAAAAACGTTTTCACTCTTATTTTTCAAGACTTTCATGGTGTTCAGTTTTGTTCCTTACTCTTTTATAAAATATTCTTTTAAAAAAATTTATTTTAGGTTACCATGAATAAGCATTCTTTAAGTTATTAAAATGGCTGTCAGGGTTAAGATTCCTAGTTGGAAATACATCATACTGGAGATGTCAAGACCCTGCTGCACTGCATGGGAATTCAGACTGCTAGGTAGCAGGTAGGAGCAGCATCCACCTCCTGGATGTTTTTTTTATATTTTGGAAGAGTTTTATAGTAGTTGCTTAGGAACTTTAATTTTAGTGATACTAGAGGATGGCTGGAAAGCAATGAAAAACAGGCCAGAGAAATGAAGTGTAACTGAGCAGACCACTTAAAGGCAGAATTGGATGTTCCCTGCACACTGGGAATGAAGTGCCAAGGAGCTACTCTGTACTCAGGGCTCAAAAGCTTTTATTAAGGCAATAATAAAGTAAGCCTTGTTTGTCCATGCAGCTGGGGAAGTCTCCTCAAGTCGCCATCTTCCTGCTTCCAATCTAACATCTCTTCCCTCCAGTAAAGGAAGGACTGTCAGCTAACCTTATTAAGACAAGTAACAGTTTAGAGTAGTGAACAGAATTTATGTTAATAAATTCTTATGTATTAAATAGCACTCCATTGTAATAACTGCATCTGGACTCCACTTATGACACAGCAATTTCTACCATTGAAATAACAGGGATAAGTGTCATTTAAAAAAAAAAATAAAATGTTTACAAAAGAAAATGTAAAATTTAACATCTGCTTTGTGTTTTTACTATTAAGACATCATTTGCTATTAAGAGAGAATTGACTATCAATTAGTTTTTAAATTTTACAGACAAATTTAGAAATCCAAATTTAAATTTGGATATGAATGTATAATGCAATAAATGCAAACTCATTACATAACGGTGTACACATCTCCAAAATTTCTTATGTATTTGTAGATTGTAGTAAATGGTGCTACTTTAAAAACAGTCAGAAACGAATACAAGAAGATGCAATTTTGCAAGTAACATATTAATTGCAAATATCATAGTTCAGCTGCACAGAATTTACAGCTGCCAAAATCTGTTGTCTTTGTAGTGCCATTACTCCAATGTTGCAGGTCAAATCCAACAAACAGCTGTTCAATATCTGAGGATTTTACTAAATAATGCAATACTACACAAACAACGGGATATGTACTGAACCAGCCTCTGAGGAAAGCAGAACATGGGAAAACAATTACTTTTAATCTTGTTATGGATTAAAGGGTTGTATTATAGAATGCATTTCTTACAAAACCTGAAAAATAGTGCTGTGAAATGTGTAAATCCCCTCTTCCTATTTTCAGAGTTTTTTTCTTTCTTTTCTTCTTGAGCCAAAGTGTCATTTCAGCTCTTTTAAAACTATTTGCAAAACTGGGTCAAAATCCTAAATCAAATTCTGCTTAAGAAAATTCGTTTGTCAGATTTACAAACCATCTGAAGAAGCAGAAACCTCCTTTAACCTAGAAGGGCAGGATGGGGAGGCTGGAACCTGCATACCCACAGCTGATGTTCCTGTTTTAACAGCAGCAATGGCAGCTCTAGAAAAAAGCTTAAGACTGAGCACTTAAAAAATATTAGCCCATACAGCAGTATTTTATTGAAATTTTATTTAATTTGTTGACAGATTGGTTTGCAGGATTAAATTAATGGTAAAACAGTAATTATTACTAATTTTCTTTTTTTACTAGGAAGCTCATTTCTTCCGTAAAGATTAAAGGTGGTTCTTCACTCAACTCACTTTATTTTACTGGTCCACATTATGATAACCTTCATGCATTTACCACTATCCAAATATCCTGCCTTCTCTTCACTTATTTTGGTTTCATATCATTGGGCTTTTCCCCCTTTTTCCAGCAATAACTAAAAATAACCCAAAAACTAAAAAAAAAAAAAACAAACCCAACCTCTTCCATATTATCAGATAATTCCTGGCGAAGAGAGCGAAACAGCAATTAGATCAAATCATGTGGCATGTAACCCTTGATTTCTACACTGTGTAGTAGACTGCACTCCAGAATAGGTTTTATCTGGTTCTTGGAACCAGCTCCAGGCTGCTTGGAGGTTCAGCTTGGGGGGTTTGATCCACACGTGCCTGCTGGGGATCCGACCTCTCCTGCTGCAGAGGGTAACGGAGATGCCAACACTGCTCTGTTCTAGAGGGCCACCTGCTCCACATCATACAAGAGCTGCCCTGGAAACTGAACTGGCATGTGGGAAGTGGGAACAACCAAGGGATTTCCTTCAAGACTGTGCTACTGTTTCAAACCAAACTGCTAAGGCAGACAGAGCCCAGTGCAACTCATAATTGAGAACTTTTTCCAACATTCACCTTGATTACCATTCAACCCAGAGCAACATCTACTCTGACCCAGCTGTACTGGGTTTGCATGGCAAGGTTTTGGTAGTGTGAGGCTACAGGGGTTGCTTCTCTGAGAAGCTGCCAGAAGCTTCCCCGTTGTCTTACAGAACCAAAGCCAGACAGCTACAAGACAGACAGACAGACAGACAGACCCACTGCAGGGCAAGGCCAAGGTAATGAGTGACAGCAGCAGCACCTCTGGGATAACATATTTAAGAAAAGGAAAAAATACACTGTGCAACAACAGCCAAAGAGAGAGGAATGAGAATGTGAGAGGAACAGCCCTGCAGGCAACAAAGTCAGAAAAGCAGAAGGGGGAGGAGATGCTCCAGGTGCTGGAGCAGTGATTTCCCTGCAGCCTGTGGGGAACAACATGGTAAGGCAGCTGTGCCCCTACAGCCCATGGAGCTCCATGGGGGAGCAGAGATTTACCTGCTGCCCCTGGAAGAAGCCCACACTGGAGCTGGTGGATGCCCCAGGAAGACTGTGACCCTGTGGGAAGCCCATGTTGGAGCAGGCTCCTGGCAGGACCTGTGGACCCACGGAGAGAAAAGCCCACACCACAGCAGCGTCTTCCTGAAGGAATGCACCCCTTGGAACAGATCAACGCTGGAGCCATTTGTGAAGAACTGCAGCCCATGGGAAGGACCCACATTGGAGAAGTTTGGTGAGGACTGCCTCTTGTGGGAGAGACCCCACACTGGAATAGGGTAAGAGTTTGAGGAGGAAGGACCAGCAGAGACAACTGACCACAGCTCCTGTTCCCTGCCCCTTTGTGCCACTGGAAGGAAGGAGGCAGAGAATCAAGAATGAAATGAGGCCCAGGAAGAAGAGTGGGGTGAGGGGAAGGTGTTTTCTAAGATTTGGTTTTATTCCTCAACATCCTCCTCTGACTCACCTGGTAATAAACTCAGTTAATTTCCTCAAGTTGAGTCTGTTTTGCCCGTGACAGTAACTGTTGAGTGATCTCTTCCTGTCCTTCTCTCTCAAGCCATGTGCCTTTTGTTTTATTTTCTCTTCCCTGTCCAGCTCAGGAGGTGACTGATGGAACAGCTTTGGCATCAAGACAGGGCCAACCCATCCACCCGGCAAAAAAACAGATGGGTTTGCAGGGTTTTTTTGGGCTTTTTAAACGTTGTTCTTCAGAGTGCTCTGTTCTTTGTTTTTATGAATTTTGGAGAAATTATTTCTGAGAGAGAAGTGCATTAATTCTCTTTGGAATCTCACATACAGAGAATATAGTATTTAATCTAAAATATAACATTTCAGGCTTTTTTGTATACAAGAGTGGTTTAAACTTTACTTCATGGAGCAATATAAATCCTCTCTTTTTCACAAAGTGGAAAATAAATACTGTGAAATTACTACTTGGGGAAACATACTAATTTCCTGTGTTCTAGGTGTAGTTTGTTTCCTCTAGTGATATGGAAATGTGGATTTTGTTTACCTTGAAAATATTCAAAATGATGTGTAAATGTCATGAATACGTTTAAGTCACATTTATTAACTTCACTAAATGCACAATATTAATTTCTGCAGTGCAAAGTAAAATCAAACCAAAAGAAAATTTAACATCTATTTCTTTCCCGTTATTTTTCTTCAGGTGGTGTCTGGGGAGACTCATTTGACATGGGTGTATTACTACTAGCAAGTGCCAAGCAGTTTCACCTAAGGGGATGGGGAGAAGACATAAGCCTGAAAAATCAACGGCCTTCCTCTTCTGGAAATACTGTTTCACCCCTGGCTAGCTCCTCCATACTTCTGCAGCTGCCTTAAAGCAATCCTTCCTCCTCCTGCTGCTTCTTTGGGTAATTATTACATCTTCTGCCAGATGAATACACCTTTGCCTAGCTGATTAAAAATACCTGAGATTACCAAGAAGAGCAATTTTTTGCTACATGCCCAGTGGGGAGACAGAAGGGCCTGTGAAGGTGCTCCCTACCTAGATGTGTCTCATTTGGCTCTCCTTTTTCTGATGTAGCTAATAACATATTGGTTTTGGACTGCTTTTTCCTATCTGTCCTTTCCCATCTTACACATTAATGAAGAAAAATTATACCATTTTTATGCAACATGGGATTTGTTCCTATATTATAGCTTTAGTAATTTCTTCTTTTAAACTTAATTTACTTTAATAAAGGATTTTATGTCTGTACTCTCACCGTTGCACCATATATATTCTAGGACACCCCTAATGTCCTTGATTTCTCCTGCTCTCTTTCTGTGGCACATCATAATTTCTGGGGCTTTTTTTATTCTAATTAATTATAGGATGTAAGGAGTTATTAGCCTGGAACTTCTGCCATGTAAGTGGTGTGGGGCCGGTGCTCCAAAGTCCTTTTTAAACTGACTGTGTATTACATTTTTGCAGTCAGCTAGACTCCCTGGCTGCCCTACTACAAAAGGAAATAAAGCCAGGAAGAAAACTCAAATGCTGGATCCACAGTCATTCCCACTGGTTCCTTTCTAGTCCTCTCCCTGGCACAGACACGGGCTGGGGGAAGACTGAAGTGGTCCATGGATCTGCTGTATCCACCACAGCAGTCATGGCTGCCTCTCCAGATGGTTTGTGGCATCTTAATCCTACAATTTAAAATTATCCGGTGCCCCTCCTAGCCTCACTCCTGTGCTTAAAGGCCATTCTGAAATGCTAAGTGCCTAACATAACTGGATTTTTTAGCACTGGTTATGCAAATGAGATGATACAATCATGGCTGGGGGTTCGTAATGTAGTTTTATTCTTGTGTCTGACAGATGTCACCGTCATTGATGATCCTATTTCACACTGGGTATACTGTAATTTTACGTCCTCAGTAAATCTTAATTGCATGTAAGTTGAAGTGGTTTTTTTTCCACAAAAATTTGGTACATGATGAGTCCATAAGGCTGAGAAACCACAAAAAGAGTATTTAGGACATTAAGCACAGGGTTTGCCACAATTGCTCTACAAAGGCTCATTTACATTACTCCTAGCTAAACTTAGCCAAATCCTGGGGGTTTTATACTTAAAATTATGCTGATATTACACTTTACCATCACTTGACTTTCCTAGAATCCCCTTTTTTTTGGAAGCTAGTAGTCCTTCTATGCCAAGTGAGTGGATGGTTCTTCCTTTTCTTGACTTTTTAATAATGAAGTATCTGAGTATTGCGTCTCTAAACATATGTCATGTGAAGTTTCTGTAGGTCTGAAACCAAAAAAAAAAATAAATTTTTCTTAGCTGCATTTGTGACTTGCATTAAAATGCCAGATTTTCTGGCATGGTTTTAGAGCTGAGAGGAGGGGATTTTTAAATAGTATCTGATAACTATAGGAACCAATGAGAAGTACAGCGTCTTGTTATGGGAAGATGTATTCAATGAGGTCTGAGCCTCACACATAATGCTATTTTTGGTGATCCAGTGATGTACTCAGATTCCACGAGCAAGAATGACCTGTTCAATCTTACAGACCAGTAGCTACCATGGTATCATGCATAATATATGCTATGAAATAGCACTGAAATGCTCTACCCTTCTAGTACCAGGATGAATTTTTAAGCCAGTTTATGAACAATTAATTGCATTCCCCACATTGCCAGAAGAAAGCCCACCGTTAACAACGCTTACAAGAGCCGAGAGGGCAATACTTTCAGCTACTGTTCAGATTCTGGGCAGATTCTCAGCACTAAATACACACTTCAGTTAGAGTGGTAAAGCATCACAGGCTGGCTGGGGCAGCCACAGACTGACAGCAAAGCACAGCTGTCAGAAAACCTGCATGCAATAAGTACAATATTTAAAGTGACAAATCAGAACAGCACATTACTGAAAAGCTGCAAATTTAGCATCTGCATTTTTGAAGACAGGTGTGTGGGAGAGCTACTGCAAACGACACTAGCAAGAGCTCCTCTGTATAATGCAGAGGCTTCCGGTCAGTGTTCTGGAAAAGATGAACCCAGACCACAAGTGCAAAGGCGGCTGTTAAAGCACATAAGGGGAACAGAAGTCTAATTAGAATAGAAAATTTTAGCTTGCTTATTGCGATAAATATCAGAGAAGTTATGATTTCTTTCTGTATACCATGAGGGAACAGACATGAGTCAGAGGAAAAGTCATGTCAATTAAAGGGCACTGAGTCTGAGCTGTCCAGCAACTACTTTGGCCTTGAAAGCAGAAACCAGATTAGAAGGACAACCTAAAAGAAAACTGTTTTAAGAGAGAGTACAGACTGCATAATAATAAGGCCCTGTCCTCTATTCCTAAGAATGGGTGCATATATTAAAAACTGGAGTATATCCTGAGTAACAAATGATAAACAGTTGAAAATTAAAGTTTATGAATCGCTGTAAAATAAATCTTTAAAAATAAAGATAACTTGTTTCAGGAATCACTCATCGGCTGAACGATTTTACTGTATTTGGGTAAAACTTAATGTGGCACCAGGAACATGTGCCTATAAATTCATGTGGTGGTTAGTATTATGTTCCAACAGTGTCCTGTCTTACATGGAAATAACTAGGCAGAAATAAAGAAATTAAATATATCTTGTATGTGATTTATGCTAATTCATGCTAGAAATAGAAAACTGTATTTTTTAAAAAAGGATCTAACAGGAAAACTTTAAAAAGAGGCCTTGAATAGCTGCCTTCTTACTCAGCTTTACTGTGCAAACACCCATCATTCAGAAGACATCTTTCTACAAATTTCTTCTGGCAACTCCTGTCTAGTCTGGGGATGGCTACTGGAGGACAATTTATAGGTCAATGCATTTTTCAGAAGCAGACATTGTGATCTATGAGCAATACTCAGAATTCAATTAATTATTTCTGACTGATAGAGGTAATAATGATGACATACTCAATTTAGATTGTCATAAGGTGTTTCATTTGGTACCATCTGACCTTCTGATTATTACAGAAGTAAAATGACACAAACTCTACATTAAAAATTAAAAATCCTTCAAATTAAAACTTGCTTATTAATATGAGGTTACAAGTCTCAATTCAAACTAAGAGCCCAAATGTTTTAAATACTCCAAATACTGTGTAATATAAAACTATGCTTAAATCCTCATTAGTGTTAGTTTAGTTTTCTATTTTCTACACTGAGATTTCACCGATGGGAGAGTGATTTATGATACAGAATTCTGAAAGGCTCATAGAGATTTTTGCACAGTTATTCTTCTGCAGCTAAAACCAACTTGCAGAACCACCATGATTTTGAGCAAGTTAATTGTTTTGATAGTCCAATGAAAACGGGGCTGTTTTCTTCTTAAGTGACATCTGCAGGTGGCCTGGCATCACAGAAGCTTTGTGCTCTTCCTACAAACAGACAATTTGTGAGAATTGGCTACTACGAAATTAAGCCTGAGGTGGCTTTTTATAGCCTTCCTCAATCATTCGAGCAGACTAAAAAGACAATGAACTCCATTCTCTGTTCCTTCAAATCCCTTCTCCACTGTGATGCCTAAGAAAAATTGAGAACGAAGTAGTTGCTGATGGCTACTGTCAAGAGTGTTGCCAATATGGTTTTGTTATTACCTTGTGCTCCCCAGCTGCCCCAACCCAATTTCTCTCTCTATGGCATGGGTTCTGAGCATGCACAACACAGAGGGAAATGGAAACTGGGCAATTATGGGCAATCTTGTAACAGAAAGAAATCATAGTAATTCCTCCACCAACATTAACATCCGTATTCCCATCCAAAGCCGAACAACAATGTCTGCTTCCTCCCAGAGCAGTCACTATTTCCAATTCAGACAGGGCAAGGTGAAAGAATTTCTTCCACAATTTAATCACAAAAGCTTTCTAAGGGTATAGGCAGATGCACATTTTGTCTGTACAAAGACATTTTATGGAGCTATGTATGGAGTAGAAAATAAAAAATCTGCTCTGGAAGAAGTCCAGCTTGGCCTGTAAAAGCACTAACACCTTTAATTGAAATCTGCTGAACAAACATGATCTGCTAGAGTGTCAAATGCAGTGCAGTTCTCCTACGAATGGAAAGTATGACTGTGTCAAATGGAATTATTTCACCAAACCATTGTTTTTCTGGCCTTTTTTTGGTAAGGCAATTTGTGGAAAGACTGAGAAGCTTTGTAGCTCACTTCTAAAGAGTATCTGTGCTACAGGGTGATGCCCCAAATGGGACCTGTACTGGAGATCCATTTGCATTGCCAGTCCTGATTCAGAGAGCAGCAGACACACCCCTGACCAGCCTGATGGAGAAAAATAGGCAGGGGTAATGGTACTCAGCTCTGCATGGACCTGTCTCCACAGCATGTTAGTGATGACAGTCATGTTTCTGAGGCTTTTCAAAGGCAATAAAAAAAAAGATGGATAGGTATCTTATAAACTCATACAGCCAGACCAAGCTTCAATGCGTAAGGCTCAGAGTGAGCTGATTTGTCTCAGGAAAAAAATCTGTTTATAAATATGCTTGTCTTATTCAGTTAGATTACCCCTCTTCATTTCACTATTCCCTTTCATGCGTGCTTGAGTCTTAAAATGTGATAATCAGAAAGTACCATCTGCATAACAAAATCCCCAGAAACAACTGCAGAGCCTGTGACTACTAGCTCACACTTCAGAGGAAAGATACCGCGTGTATTAATGCCTTACTGAAGGGAACTCATCCATCTTCTCAGACAGGAGTCTGTCTTTTGCACTCTCATCACACCACGAAACACCACATCTTACCATATCTTCACATCTCACAGTCTCTAATGTGTCTGTTCCCTTAGTGTGCCACGGAGGTGAGAAATGCTATCACCCCATTCTGCTCCTGGGAATCCAAGTCAGGCAACACGTCCTTGAGTAAACTCCCTCACAAGGATCATCCTCACTGCACCGTGTGAGGTCACTGCTGGTTTCTGCTTGGACGCAACAGGTGAGGGAAGGCAGCTCACTCCAAGATCCGCCTCTAACACCAAGGGGACAGGCTTGCTTTGGTCTGTATTGAACAGTCCTCTGATACCATTCTATCCCTAAGCTCATCCCTGCACGTAGCCTAGGACACACAACATCTACTACCAGTTTTGTGTCTGAAAAAACTATAATGCAGGGGAGGCTGCACTTCACACAAACAAAACTAAAAATAACCCCACAAACCTACAGAAGAAAACCAACAGTAATAGCACTAAGAGTAGGAGTCCACCACAGGTGGCTGAGAAGGAACCCAAAGCCAAATGATAAATACTGTAGTCCTGGGCAACCTGTTTAGAAGGTATGGGCATCAGGCAGTGTAGCTATGAACTGCTCTCCACCACCTGGAGAAAATTAACTCTACTGCAGCCAAAGCCAGCACAATCTTGTCCCCTTTCTTGGCATGTAGCCAGCTGGCTCCAGAGAGCAGCAGTGGAGAGAAAGCCTCCCAGCCAAGCTCTTTTCTTCACTTGGGAGCTGATGTCACTCGAGGCTTGACATTGGCCAAGGAGGCAGGAATCTCTCCTTAGGGATGATGTATGCAATAGAAAAGTTGTGATCAAACCAGAGTCACGCCAGAGGCCACTGACCAACACCAAGGATTTCTCAATGTCTTCATTATTAATGGCTTTTCTTTAATATCCGTCTTAGAGCAGCCTTCCCCATGCCTGCCAGCTGCTACACAGGGTGTGTGGTGACTACAGGGCGGCACAAGATGGGAAGGCAGCACTCTGCTGGCCACTCCCTGTGGCTTTCCAAGCACCCTTCCCCACTTCCTGTACACCCTGTGCCACCCAACATGCTCCCTGTCAGCCAGGCAGGCACTGCCAGCTCACAATTTGCCTCTAGAAAGACGCTGAATTTCATCAAAACCTGTCACACAATCTAATTGCAAAGCTCAGTTATCTTAACTGGCAGGTATACAGCTAATTGTTCACCCGAGGTACGAAATCTCACGAACAATGTGCGACATAAATACAGAATTTTCATATAATGTAAGCAATGCATGCAGCAGGGTGTCACAATCACTGTCTGTGACTGCTGACAGATAGAACATCTCCTCTGATAGAGATAAATAAATTCCACATTGCTGAAGGTAATTTATGGATTTGTGTATCACAGCACATAAATTACAGGATATTTTCTCCTCTCTGTCATGGTTTTCAAATAAAATTTATTTTTCACTAAAAAAAGAGGTGTGTAAAGCTATTTACTCATGGAAACTGATAAAGTCATTCTTGTTTCATGCATGTGCTCACCATTAAAGCTATGCAGCACACACATCAGGTAACAATGAAAGTGAGCTAGAATTCCCAACATCAACAAAACAGATCCACTTGCTGAAATCAGTTATTCCATATGTCAAACTCCAATAACTCTGTTATAAAACTTTTGAGTTCCATAAACTAAATTTTATGGAATCCCCTAGAAGCATATACTACTTTGATACTGAGATCAGTGATGGTTCTCTGCCATATTTCAACCATTTCTGACCATCTAAAGGAATGCGAGTGTTGCTTGACAGCATATTTTATTTAATGTTATTCTTTGTTTAGGACTGAGCAAAAATTGTGCCCCTTCATAGTGAAGCTATTTTTAAAAGAAGCTTTAAATAATAAGAGGCTCTATCTGCCCTCTAAGATAAGCAGAAAGTCAAATAGTACTTTAAAACAAGTTATGCACTTAAATAAATGGGTATCTAAATTCATTTACAAAAATTTATCTTTCTTTCTTGTGTGCCCCCTTCCCTTTTCTCTGGGGGGAGGTTGTGTGAGTTGGTTTTTTTTTCTTTTTAATTAGGGCCTTAATAGATAATCCTCAAAACAAAATCCGAAGGTTTTGGGTGCAAAAAATTATTATATGAACAGTCTTCCTGTACTATATTTTTTACTGTATTTTTTCTCTATACTGCAATAACCTTTATAGTATAATTTTCTAGTAAAAGAATAAATAAATAAAAAAACTTCCTTTTTAAGCTAAGAATATTGTGCCAATCTTGACAGAAAAAATACAAGATAATTCTATAGTAAACTGTCTCTAGTTGAAAATTCAGTCATCCTCATTCATCAAAACAAAGCATGAAGTTTAAAGCTTATTTGAGGGCATTCTGAGGGGTCAAAAAAATAACAATAAAAGCGAGGATTGCAGAACCACAGTTCCTGCCAAATAAACAACAAATTCACTTATTTACGTATTTCAGGTGGCACTGATAAAGCCTGATACACTTTGAGCTACATTATACATTTGCATTCCTGCATTCAGGTTTCATTATTAGATAAACCACGGTCTGGTTTTTATATATATAAAGCAGTAATAATATATATATAATAATAATTATATATATATATATATACACACACATTTCTTTCAAGCAATGGTTTTCATACTCGGTATCAGTGTGGGATTAAACACACCAAAATACATGTTAAAATCTTGACTCCAACAGTAATCTAAAGCCATCTACACTGCTTTTACACAGCAAGCAGCTCCTGCCAAACTGTGAGATGTACTGCCCACAGCTTCCCCTATTACGAAACACAGACTCCAAGTTATGAATTCAGAACTAGCACAGAGACAGTAGCCTGTCTTGCACATGTCAAGATACTGTCACTCAGGTGACTGGTGGCTTCTTGACTGCTTGACTTCCAGAAATTTTGAACTGGCTCATGTGGTAAGGCATGAAGGAGCTTGGATGGAAAAACACGTGTAGGTATAAAGGAGACTCGGAGGTGAGACTGCACAGTGGGTCTTGGTGGAGAGGGCAAATGTCGAAAACAATGCTCTTGAATTCCCCAAGAACAAATTAAAGGAGCATTTGCTGTCTAGAAGTAGGATGGCCCAGGCAGGAAAGCACAAGAAAAGTTAAAAACTCTAGTGGTTAAACAGCCCTTAACTATGCAAATAAAATTATAAAAATAATGGTAAAGATAGCATATGAAAATTGACGTAATGGTTGTATTTTCAATATTAATACGTATGACTTTGCAACAGAAGTTATGCATATACATGCATACCCCTACTTATATTCATATGCATATGCTTGTATATATATATCAGTATTAGCTGAAACCCATCAAAATAAACACAAATTAAAACTAAAAGATTCATTTTAATACGAGGCATTTGAGTTGGCTGGCAAGCCTTATTTACACATTTCCTTTATTTTTATATATTTAAAGAAACATCAAAGGTTTTTAACAAGAAAATTATGTTCTCATAGCCATAAAGTATACCCTTGTGATTGCATTAGAGTGGCTGTGCAATATAACTTCTTTGCTTGCTGACAATGGTTTTTGCTATGTTAATTAAATAAGTAATATGTCTGTGATCTTTATTCATTAAAATTAATGCAGTAATATCTATGTTGAAGGTTCACGTTGGACTCAATCTGGCAAGCCAAATGGAACAGCTTCACTGGAGTTACTCTAACATTATTCTTGACGGAACAGAGCTCTGACAGGAGATTCTGTGTGAAATCGGTTTACCCTTGCTTCACTTAATATTATTCCAAATCAGCAAACACGAGTATCTTCAGAGCAGACAAAAATGTCTTCTATTAAACAAAGCTATGGAAACCACAAGTCTCCAGGCGACAGGTTGTGCCGGGCATGGAGCCCGCTGGCTGGGGCATTCCTGCTGTGATGGGGAAATGCCGCCGGCGTCACCGTGGAGCTCTGCGGTCCAGCCCTGGTCGAAAGCCGTCAGCTGGAATTAGCCCAAAGGATGGCACTGAGCACGGCTTGTCAATTCCAGTAACAAGACCTGAAAAAAAACAGCAAAGGTTTCATGTACGAAACCCGAGATCCCTTCACCTCTGGGATTATCTCCCAGAGAAACAGGAGCTGCCCTGCTCTGGCTTTCCCTTTGGGAAAGCAGCTCTTGGCGAAGGCAGGCAGTACCTGCGAGCATGCAGCAGGTGATGGCTCTGTGCCAACAGGCAAACACACTGCATGAAGTAAGAGAACCTTGCTGCTAAGACTTTAAAATTCTCAAATCTAATTCACTACACACTGAGACCAACAGCAGCCTTTCCCACAACTCTCTGGGCACTGGATTAAAATTTGATGAATAAGAGCAAACACAGAGTCAAAGTTCAACATCAAAACCAGAAAGCCCTATCACTATTAATGTTTTTGTTCTGTTAATCAGGTGGGTTACACCTGAACCCTGGCAGAAAGGAAAACCACAAGCTACCTTTGATTCATGCCCATCCATATTTTATATACAATTAATTCAGGCAAACAAGGGAAAAAAGAGAGGATGAACAGTGAAGTAATCTCAAATTAAAAAGACTGATTAGTATTTAGGAAACAGGCAGCTGACCTAGCCACCCCCAACAGCATGACTCACAGTACTATTTTCATATTTGTATTATTTAGCATCTAAAGACCTTAGCAGAGAGTCTTGTTCTGCTAAGAACTTGCATTAAGTACTCTGAAAATATCTTCCCTGATTAATTTTCTACTGAGAAGAAAATGTTTTCATTAAAATTTTATGTCTAAAATGGCATCTTTTGATTCAATCTTCCCAAAATCTAAGTGCTAAATAAATAAAAAATATTTTAAAATCCACCCTCCAACCAACATGGAAATTACTTCTTTTCTGGAGGCTGGAAGAACACAAATACTTTCTATGATTTTCAAGGGCTGGCAAAAAATTGAATTTCCACTGAGACAGGAACAAGAGATTGACATTAACTTTTTCTCTAACCCTACTTTATATATAATAAAATAGAAGTATTAAGCAAAGAGTTTACATTATAAACAGATGAAACACTGAAAAAGACAGGAAGGCAGAATATGTTTACGTTTTTCAGTGTTTAGAGACAAGAAATTGAAGTATTTAGTAAGACAAATTTAGTAAAGTTTTACAGAGAAGCAATATTTGGAACTAGTGAAAGGGCCTGATTTCAGACACCAAAGAAATAAAAGACATGCATTGCATTAGCTAAAATGGAAGTCTTAAGCATTAAGTGATACTACAAATGGACAAAATCAAGAGAAAACAGTAATTAAGAAAGGTCCCTTGTAAGTGAACAGCCATAAGCAGGAGTGTTTGTCCATTGAGCCATGTGATTGTCCTTTGACAGAATATACATTATCATATATATAAAGTACTGAAGAAACACTACGAAGGAGGGTAAGTTAAACTAACTAAAAACTGAAATCTATCTATATTTTGATTAACCAGACAATTTTTAAGAACTAGCTCAGGATGTACACTAACACCGCATATATATTCAGTGATTGATTTTAAAGAGCTTTCTGAGTTTTCCATCAGAGCAACTGAAAGTAATGGAGGTCAAGGATGGTGTAACAACCTTTTAAGAAACTAAACACTCCTTTCCATGAATAAACAAAATATGAGGGTTATATCTCCTTTAACTATGGAAATTAATAAGACTGTTTATGCTGTCAATAACATAGTAAGCTTTATTGAATTCTGTTAAAGTTTACAAGATTTTCTTTTTCTAATCAATGTTAACCTATTAAAAATAAGTAGTATGAAGAGTTTTTTAACAGAAAACAACAAAAATGAGGAAATTAGATGATAAAGCTGGAGATTGATCAATACCTATGATGTGCAGTAGGCCTTGTTCCATTTCCATCACTGTGTTTTGGACCAGGACTTTAGTAATGAGGACTTAAACAGCAAAATTAGACTGTCCAGTCATTAGCAAAATCTTTATTAAGCAATACTAAAATTGCTGGGTTTTAAACTGCAGTACTAAAATGAACAGGTAGTGAAGAACTATGGCCTCAAGAACACACAGTCCATCTAATCAGACAGCAGATTGCCAAGGCAAGCCTTGGCGGAGCAAATCCTTTGAAAGAAGCATCCTTTCACACTTCAGAAATCACAGACACATGCATCCACTGATTACACCACAGCTGGGGTACACAAGATGATAGCCTTCTAACTACCTGTTACACAGCTTGATGATCTTCTTACCTCGGTATCTATTACACTGCAACATTTTAAATTTTTGCTTTTATTAAGATGTTTCATTCCACTAGAGCTTTCTCTTCACTGTATCCTTGTCCATAAGAGACAAAGGATTTGAATAAACTATGCAAAGAAGTGCTTTCTTTTACTCATTTTAAATTTTTCACTATTAAATTTTATTGGCCATCTGCAAAACAATATTTAAGATAACACAAAGTATCTTTCAACAGCTTTCAGTATTGCCTGCATCACCTGTTCTTCTATGTTTTATCTTCCTCTTTTTTCTGAATAAAACAAAATCTTCACCTCTTTCTTCAGATGGGAATCTTTTCATGTGGAAGAGGGCTTTTTTGGGGTTTTTTTTGGGTATCATTCTCTGGTCTTTTCTTCTTTCTTAACAGGTTTCGGGATAAGAAGTGACCAAGGCAGGCAGATTATTCATACTGAGTATGAGAGTGAAGAGTTGCTAAGTGTTACACAAGGAATACACAAAGGAATGTACACAAAGATGTACATTTATTATATAAATACACATGTATATAAAAAACTTTCTTCTACTATGAACTGAGCATAGTAGAAGCTTTTCTACAACAATGGGCAAGAGATTTTTGATAGTATCTGTTGTTCTGTTAGTAGAGGTACACAGGAAACATTTAGATTTTATCTTCAAAAGTTTTACCATGTAGATTTCTAAAATTACATTTGATACCATATAGCCATTTGATAGTCCTTTCAAAGTATGTTCCTGCTTTGACATTCCAAAATTCATTTGTGTTGTCTTCAAATATGCTGCATTTACAGATCATTAAAAAATAAATACTAAATCAACCCTAAAAACCAGATACTGTCTCAGGGCTTGTTTGAATGATGCTTGTTTTCCTACATTTAGCATTAAGAAATAACTTGAGTATTTCCTCTTTATGGCTTGCTCTCAGTCTTCCTCTGGGTATGTATGTAAGTGCACTGGTAAAGGCGTATGTATGCACAGGCATGAGTAGGTATCTGTATTTGTGCATGTGTGCATGTACATAACTCTCCTCTAGTGACCAGCTACAGAAACGAAACCTGAAAGTATACATGAAGCTATTAGAGACCATCCAAAGCAAGGCCACGAGGATGGGGAAGGGCCAGGAGGAGAAACCTTATGAGGAGCAGCTGAGATCACTTGGTTTGTTCAGCCTGGAGGACGCTGAGGGGAGAACTCACTGCAGTTACAACTTTCTCATGAGGGGAAGTGGAGGGGACAATACTGATCTCTTCTCTCCATGACCAGTGACAGGACACAAGGAAATGGATGAAGCTGAGTCAGGGGAGGTTTAAGTTGGCTATCACGAAAAGGTTCTTCACCCAGAGAGTGGGTAGGCACCGCAACAGGCTCCCCAAGGCAGTGATCACAGCCTGTCTGAGTGCAAAATCTGTTTGGAGAATGCTCTCAGGCACATGGTGTGACTCTCGGGGTGTCCTGCCTAGGGCCAGGAGTTGGACTCGATGATCCTGATGGGTCTCTTTCAACTCAGCATATTCTGTGATTCTATGATAACTAAATATATAAGTACGTGTAGAGAGATAGTGCCAATCAGCCAGCCTGATTTAACATCGATATAAGCACACCACCTTCACTCCTGGGACCCCCAAAGAAATGTCTAGTAGAAAGTTCACAGGCCTTGTCTGTTTCGTGAGAGATGTTGAACAAAAGAAACTCTGTGTATGCTGAACATGCAGATCTTATCATAGAATGATACACAAACACACGTATCTCCATCACAACCTGCTGAAAAAGAAACACCACACATTTCCAGTTATGTTACTCTAAAATGAGCAAAAGATTTTGTGGGGGGAGGAAAAAAACTTTTTACGGTGGGAGGAGACAGCCAGAAAGCATTCAAAAACAGTCGAAGATGCAGAATGCCAAGGTGCTGTATGGTAACAGCTGTGCTCTGCTGTCATCCTGAAATTCTGTGCACTGAGCAGCAACCTGACAGACACAGGGCTAAAATTGTTGCCAGGGATCAGTGCCACACAAAAGCATCCTGGCCAAACACATTCCTGTGCAGACATTGTGGCTCTATCCCAAGGTTTCCATCATACCAACAGATCTTCTTGCTGCAGGAATTATCCCCGAGGCATATGATCTGAGCTCAGAGTAAAATCCAGTAAAGGAGTGCTGTCAAATGGATGTAGGAAGGGACAAATGTACATGCAGGTCCCACACACCATTCAGGCACAGCAAGTCTCAGTCTGGAAACTCAGACAGACCACAGCTGGTTAAGCTCACTCCTAACCACCAGCAGAAGCCTTTCCCTGCACATTACAATGGATACACATTACTATGATTTCATTTTTCCTGAAACAGTCTAAACTTTTGGTTGGGACTGAGTAGGAATTGCTACCGACACTCCAAGCACACATTACTAAGTGAACTTAATAGGTGAAACTGAGATACTGAGGTTTTACACAACAGTGGCACTACCTTTGTAAGTGTCAGTCCGGCAAGAGCATTTTGAGATTTTTGTTGAAAATTCCGAGGTTTGTAGTTTGTCAGAGGAAAGTCTGATTTCTGCAAATTATCCATCTTTTCTAAAATTACTGGCCATTTCTTTTCAGTCTTTTCACCTAGCAGAAAACATTCTTTCTTTTATGTTCCTGACATTGACTTATTATTTTAGGGAGAAGTACTTCAAGTTAACTGAGAGATCACCGTCTCATTGCGTGACTGCAAACAGGCACAAAAACAAAAAGGTGATGGCCCTTGCACTGAAGATTGTAAGGATTCTCAAAAAACCCCAAAATAGAGCAGTGGGAGTAGGGAGCTGCAATAACTTTAAGCATCTGGGTATCACTAGTAAAGAACAGACAAGAGGAATATAGAAATATATTCCATCTCTGAAGAAAGAGAAGGTCCTTCACCATTGTCTGTACATGTACAAGCTTTTCTGCCCTCCTTTTAACCCATTCTGCAGTCTCCATCGTCTTTCTCTTTCACAATGCTCTATTCACTGTGGACGGCTGTGAAGGACCAGAGAACAGAAAACTTTCTGACACCACTACCCCTTGTCTGCCTGCTGATTGTATAGATTTGTATAGATGGTATTGGTCTTCTCTACACATGAATTAGGTTTCTGTATTTCTTTTCATAAGCCAAACTGAGCATGACCTAAATTATTCCCAGAAGTAAAAAATTAAATGGAAACAATATCTACTGCATTGGCAAAAATCTAAATGTTTTCATGTTCTCCCTTTCTCCTACTTCATTCCCAATTTAAAAATCTTTGTGAGTAAATGCTGTAGTTGATGCTATGACCATTGAAGGATTATTGTTATGGCTGTGTGCTGTTCTTATACACATGAAACTTTAAAGCACATAAAGCAGTAAGACTGATGCCCTCAGTTCGTTTGTTCAGACCTAGTTATTGAGACATAAATAGTGTGCTGTGTAACGCCATGAAATGACCTAGGAGTGCCTATACTACACAGGTACAGTGAGACTTGGAAAAACAGAGCACTCAGTGTTAAAACAGAGAACCAGCACTACCTGATTTCCTTGCCCTGGTCTTACAGAGCTTTGGCAAATGGCACAGGATTTTCCCCTTCGGCAGGATGGAGTTCCGTATGTGACTACCTCAGGGTAATATGCAAAGCTTGACTATTAACTTAAAAAACCCACAAGTTTCCATCTTCATTATTCTCTCCTTCCTCCCCGCCCCTCAAAAGACTTTTCACTTAACTGTGAATTAATTTTAAGCTGTCACAAACAGAATTAATTGCTGAAAGTCATCTGGTTTTGTTTCAGGAGTATGAAAATGATATGAAAGTGCATTAAAAAATGGTATGTTAAATGATCCCTCCTGAGTCACTAAGCCACTGTGGTCCATCACTGCATATTTAATTACATTTTAAAATAAAAGCATACACTTGAATTGATAGAGCATAATGGCTGCTTTGGTGCTGCTGTAGACATTCATATAAAGACTTAAAGAAACACATGGATTACTGACCTGACAGGCCATGACAGTAACCTAAAACAGACATTATGGTCTGTACTGTGAATTCTTCTTATTTCATGGACCCCTGACACAATGGATGGAAACAGGATAGAGATTTATAATAGAAATGCTGACACAACCTTACCTATAGCTGTGCAAATGGTGCCTCTATAATTAAACTTTACAACTTCAGCACCACTAGATAAGTTGCTAGTTTTTAATCATATTAATCAGAGCTTCATGTTTCAATTGCCATATATTATCATGCAGTGTGAACTATAAAAATAAAAAGATTCCCAGTAGCTAAAGATCATAGCTGTTATGAAACACAGAAGTTTATCCAAACACTTCTCTGTGAGTGTAAATACACTGAAGGAAAATCTCAGCTGATTACCCTTTCTTTTTTGTTTTTTTTTTTTCCTAATACATGGGTTCAACATAATAGCCACAGAAAGTACTCTGAATACATTACAAGAATATCACTGAATAGTAAAAAAGCTTCATTAAGATCTGCCCTGTATGGTTCAAATCTTCCTATAAGCACTAAAACAAGTCTGCTGTCTTCACTGACGATCACAGTCAGAAGCCTGCTCTTTCAGAGGAAGGCACTGAGATTATTCTTCCTGCACTGCTGTTTTCTTTAAAAGCCAGCTCTCCGGTGATAACAAGGAGTGAGTGAACAAACTCTCATTGCTTCCAGTGGTCTGAGATTTGGAGCCTGGGAATGTTTTATGTAAATATTTCTCTTCACATTTTCTCTTCATTTGTCTAAGTGATTTAGAGCTTCACTTCAGCAAAGAAAGTTTCCTCTCGAAAAATCTACATTTGGTGCAAACCGAGCAGATACAGTATTGGAGCTGAAACCCTCTGACCAAGCAGGCATTGCTAACTACAACAATGAAATTAATCTGTAAATAAAACTTGGTTGCTTACCATTCTCTATTGTCCTGAATTTGCAAATCCTTGCATGCTGCATGCCACTTTACATGTGTCATGTGATACATTCCCACACTGTCAGTGCCTACTCCTCTACAGCACCAGTTTTATAACACCTTCTGGAGACAATTGTGCTTCCCCTTAAGATGGATGGTACAGGTATGTAGCCTGTGTGTCACAAGGGGTCCTGTAGGGAATCAACGGAAAGAGCATGCCTGTAATTATGTGTGGCAGAACAGAGTATGCCATGGACATTTCTGAAAATTATATGAGCTGTAGCAATGCATAGGAGTTGCCATAGTGTTATTCTGACCCCTGAAGGATGGAAACAGAGTTAACTTCATATCCTTTTTTTTTTCCAATTTACTCAGTGTACTCTATGAATGTCAAACTCTAAACTGCATTAGCAGGATTTTTCAGTGCTTGCCCAGACCAAACCTCCAGAAATATGAAAAGAATCATGAACTAATAGTGAACCAACTTTAAAATACTGATGTTTTCAGGGAAGCAGAAAAAAATGATATTTCAGGCTGCTGTAGGGTAAAATTACTGTGAGTTTGATAGTGCATTAAATCTACTAGGCATGTGAAGATCATGTTTATCAAGCGATGTAAAACCCACTCTGCCCTCACCTCTTCTTAACTGAAAAGGATTTTAGTGACATTTTGCTAGAATGAATTCAGAGTGAAGTGGGGAAGGACACAGGTCAGTGATGATAAGATCACTCATTTCAGCTGAGTTAAGATTTCATCAGGCTTACATTTTTCTGAAAATGCATCTGTTGGAGGTATGGGCCCTCAGCAGTGCCTTTGTGAGCTTATCTACCTTCAAGGAGTGCTCTTCCCCCTCCTCCCCCTGAACAGATAGGAAAAGTGATTCTGGATTCTAAAAGGGGCATTAAGGCATATCCTGATACTGCTATCTTTGAGGACAATTTGCTAAAGGAGTCTGAATTAAACCAATGGGACTCCTGTTACACCTTTGCTCTTCACCTAGTCACTTCTAAGATGCTTGAAATGTCTTAATGGACCACCTTCCAGGTTCCTGTACATGTAACAGGTGTATGAAGCTGCTGTATCTGACAGTACTTTCTTCTCCCGTCAGTCACGCTGCATGGTAACACACTGAAGCAGCACCCTGCCAAAGCTGTGAGCAGTCACTGCTCACACCGAGAGAGACACAACGCGGGCTGTGCCGGGCGCCGCACACACCCGGGCGAAGAGGCACCAGCTCTGCCTTGAGCCCTGGCAGAGAGGTCAGCAGAACGCCGTGCCTGGAGGTAGGCGACGGCGAGGCGAGAGGAGGAGGATCAATTTTAATTTCGGTTTTGTTCCTCCTCCGCTCAGCTGTTGCCATGCACCCAAGTCCCAGGTTGCAGTGTGACCTTGCCGAGGAGCGCGCAGCCGGGGCTGCTCAATGGGACCATTGTGCAGCCTTGCAGGGGCTCTCCGGGAGCCTCTCCCCGGGTGTGGCTGAACCAGCGACTCGGCAGCTTCCTCCTCCTCTTTCTCCTTCTCCTCCTCCACGTCCTCCTCCGTGAACTCCCTGTCCCGGGGAAACTCCGCCAGTAGCACGCTGATGCAAAAGGCAGCCTGCAAGAGGCAAACCCCTTGTCAGGAGCTGAGCAAGGATCTCCCTTCCTCTGCCCAGGTCTCCATCCCTCACTGCCGAGAGCGCTACAAAGTTAAGCCAAGTGATCGATACGCTATAGGAGCATATTATTCTACTATCGGCGACTGATGCCACTGATGTAATCAAGTTACATAATCGCCGTCTTTGCACAAATACATCCATCTTCCTACAGACAGATCTGCATATCTTCTTCCATCCATTATGCATGAACTCACCAGCAGTACATAAGGGTACATATTTTCGCACACACTATGTAACTTTAGCATTGCAGTGCATTGCACTGCACGACGTCATCACTATCGATTCCCTCAACCTTTCCCCATTCCCTCTTATCAGAACTGATTTTGCAGAGAGAGATTACCAATGTGCATTGCTCGGATCCCTTTAAATCTTTAAAGGCTGAAGTGCTTCCCTCACTCGCTTCTGTTCTTAAGAAGATGATCTTTCCTTTTTCTCCCGTCTCGCTTCACACCACAAGTAACAGGAATGAATTCCCACACAGTCCCTCAGCCAGATGCATGTATGTATGAAATACCGAAGATAGCATCTCTGTTTGCACATCTTCCAACTCCCATACACGTGGCCTGAGGTTTCAGTAGGTAAGTTATTGGGTAAAAAAGATATTTTGTAAGAGCAGCTGGATGAGAGATTTCCAGGCTAGTGACATTTATGATATTTCTCTACTATGAAGCTGAGGGGATTTTGTCCTTACCGCCCCTCAGTTTATAATTTTCTTGCAGGATTTACAGGAGCAGTTGTAATCCCAAATTACCAGTGGCATTTAACCCCTTTAGCACCAGTGCACTGTACCACGATCAATATGGATCACCACCTTAAAGTTTAACAACTTGAAAAGGAGGTTTTCTCTACCTCCATTGCAGCTGTGAAATGCAGCACAACGCTGCACAGAGTTGGAAACATCTACTTAACCAGACGATCGGATCCGATCTCACATTAATTAGATTCCATCACTGAGAGCTTCTTTACTGTCACATAGCCTTTCCAGTCAAATATGTTACAACCAGAAAAATAAAAAAAAAATTAAATAAGAGAAAAAATGAAAGACTCCTTGCTCTTACAGTAGTCTCCCAAATCCAGAGGGTGCATGAATATAGAGGGAAGAGATTTTTTTTTTTTTTTTTTTTTTAATTTATCGCAGAAAGCACTCACCAGAAGACCTACTGCAGTTATTCCACTCAACTGCCAATAGCGGCTGGAGCCCCTCGCATCAGGGTAATGCAGCAATCCCGAAAGTGCCCATTTCAGTCACCCGCCACCAAGTTTAGCAATGCTGGGCTTTTTGCCTGGATAAAATGACCTTACCCACAGGAGTCTCCCGAAATATTCCTCCGGTGCGATCAGTCAGCGAGGCGAGTGCCGGTCACCACACTGCGCACTCGGCCGGAGAAGCCCCGTGTTTACTCCTGGGGCTCAGCTGGCCGCGAGTGCCGCGGACGCGGCGCCCATCCATCCACCGTTGCCAGCTCCGCCGCGGGCGCAGGTAATTCCATACAGACTTCGGC
>VZRN01005540.1:2132024-2149930 GCA_013397935.1 Dasyornis broadbenti
GGGGGGGTTGGGGAAAAATTCTCCAAATGGAAAAGAAGGAAAAAAAAAAAAATCAGTTGTCCGCTTGCCCCGAACGATACTAATCCCCGGTGAAAAATGACAAGTGATCAGCAAAGAAGAGGAGGTCTTGATTGATAACCACAATCCACCCAAAATATCCTCGGGAGCAGAGGAAGAGAGGGAGGGAGAGAGGCGAGAGAAACTGCAGTGCATAAACGATCCCTGTGTTCCTACGAGACGGGCTCGCTCGCTCGCTCGGCTGAACGCGCCCTCCGCCGGGCCGGCAGGAAGGGGCCGGCACTGCCACCCGATGGACACCGCCGCACTCGCGCCGTTCCGCGGGGGGAGCCGCCGGGGAGGGCCCTTCCGAAAGGGATCCTGGAGAAACTCCTGGCTAGCGGAGCCTCCCTCCCTCCCTCTCTCCCTCCGCCCCGGCGCCGCCCGCCTCCCCGCGCCGGCCCGGTTCCGCTCCGCGCTGCCGGGACAGCGGCGGGGCACGGCCGCGAGGGGGTTGGCGGACGCGCCACACGCGCGGGGGTCAGCCTGCTTTGCTTTACCTCTTGTGCTTTATTTTATTTTTCTCCCCCATTCCCCTCCGGCTTCCCAAGCGAAGTGTTTTAGGAGAGATGATACATTATCTATTCTTGGATTTTTATAAGGCAAACTGTGGGCCTCGCTGTTGCCATGGGATCTTCTTTGTGCGAACTCTCTGAACTGTGTGGGAACAGTTTTATTTCCTTCCCTTCAGATTTTTGTCTTTATTTTTTTTTCCCTTCTCTTCTGTAGCTCTTCTGAAGATATGTATCAAAATGTAAGTGCATTATTGCCAATTAAGATTAACAGCAGCTGCAAGGTGCATCTAATTAGGAATGTTAATTACTTCATGAAATAAATAGTCATTTGCAGATGTTTATTATACTAAACAAATGTTCTATAAAACATAACTCAAATTCTGACACTCCCCTCAATAAATTTGTTCCCATTCCTGCACAAAGGTGCAGGGGAGTAGGCAACCCTTCTTCCATTGCATTTACCCTGCAGGTGCACACTCACAGGGAAGAAGCTGAGCAATGTGAGATAAATCTGTACAGTTACGTATTTGTTTATATACTTGTCAATAGTGCTCTCCAAAACTGGGACAAAAAGACCAGGCAGTA
This sequence comes from Dasyornis broadbenti, assembly GCA_013397935.1. Taxonomy (NCBI): domain Eukaryota; kingdom Metazoa; phylum Chordata; class Aves; order Passeriformes; family Dasyornithidae; genus Dasyornis; species Dasyornis broadbenti. The sequence continues at coordinate 2,133,182 of VZRN01005540.1, forward strand.
TTCACTTACTTCTTAATCCATCCTGGCTGCTTGTAGAGCCACAGAGAGAAATCCAAATTGCTACAGTTATTAAACCCCCAATATCTTACAAGAGAAGGGAGAAAAGAAAAAGCAGCACATGGGAGAATGTGAGTTTATTACAGAATATGATAAAGGATTATCGATAGGCAGATAACGTGCCATGCAGAGTCAGTGGGAGCTGTTGCAGAATTTGTGAAACTTGCTCACACCCCGCCCCACCTCGCCTTTTAACAGAATGGCATTCTTCACGTCAGATAAAAAAGAAATGAAACTAGAAATGAGTGCAGAAACCAGTAGTCAAAATCCAGTGTTAAAACACAAAAATTAATGTGACTGGTTAAACCAGGCGTTCAGATACTACTGTGATGAGTGATCCATATGCGTGGGCAGGTAAAAGAGACATGAAAAACTTTATGGGATTCTCTTTGTGGATCAGTACAGGGCATTTTAAGTTAGCTAAATGACTCATACCATCTACTTTAGAGAGCAAGTTTGGGTGCTTGATTTAGAAGTCCAGGCATCCTAGCAGTTTGACAGAGTGAGAGAGAGGGAAAGACAGAGTGGTTCCCAACTTTGGTTCTCACCATTATCCTTTGGGAGAGCTGCTTTCTCACCGTGGAGGTGCGACAACAGACTCCCAGCACAGGCACCTCCATGATGGGACTTCCAGTAGTCTTCTTTGTGCCTTGACAGACCAACAGATGCTTGAGGCTGTTCATACTCTGCAAAGGGCAGAGCGTAGGAAGGAGGTACTTGGGGCTAATGCTAACCATTTGTCTTCAATTCCTGATGTTTTACAGATTTTTCTTCCACTGATAGCCAAGTCATTAAATGTCTCCGTCCTTTTGTTCCTTGCCTGTATAATGTGAATTAACACTGTTCTTATTCATAAGGGTGCAGTGAAGATAAAAAGGCATTAATGTTTGTTAGGTGTTCTTATACAGTGGTCACAGGAGCTATATAAGTTCCCAGAGAGGCTGATAAAGTGTCTGGCAGGAGAAATGGAAAATGAAAAAGGGTGGAAGCCAAGAGGTGTGAACAAAATATAATGGAATTGCTAAAATGGCTGAAACCAGAGTAGTAACACAGAAAAGCTGTAGACCATTCACACATGCAGAATACAAACCACCTGTGTTCTTGAGTTAAATTTATCCCAGGGTTAAAGAAACTAGATTCAGTTCATTTCACAGTTACCGAATTGCTATGAATAGCAATGCAGCTGTATGGACACAAGTATAAGAAATGTTAAGTTTAATATTTTTCTCAGCCATATACCATCTCTAACTGGCTTCATTCTCCCCTTAACAAGTATGGTTTGTATAATATAAACAGAGATCTCCTTTTGTCTTTATCATGACTTGAGTGTTTTCAAGATACTTCACCAAAGAGAAAAGCATAGTCTTGTCTATTTTGTAAACAGTTTTAATTCCATGCCATTCAGTGCATGCTGAATTGTTTAATATGAATGAGTAGTGTATCTTGTACCTGAACCATGTTTGTGATCTTGAGGCCTTGTGTCCCTTGTGATAAGGAAGAGGCAAAACCCACATCCTTGTCTATACTTCACTAAGTGCCTTTAAAAGGATTATCACATTTAATGTGTATTAAGGAAAACGAAATAGCGCAGTCAAAGTAAGCTTTTCCTTTTCTAAAAGTAATACATATTTAAAATGAAAGGGCTGACAGACTATACGGCTCTGAAGAACACTAACATCATGCAGAATGTTCTTGGTTAGTAAATCCAATCTGCTTCAATGGGTACTGTCCAAGAGCTGATACAATCCCTTAACTGCAAGGGCTTCTACAAAACTTCATGGCCTCATGCTAACCCTGCTGCCAAATCTGTCCAGAGGGTACAAAGACTGACAGGTCTTGATTTCTTGCTACCTACCTGTGGATTTTAGGTGGTAAATATTGTTTCCAGTCGTGTATTATTTTCCACTTTTTAACAAACGCAATGGGAGAAAGAGTAACACAAAACATCAGCACTTGCACATTCTGTTGCTGAGTGTGCATATACAATAGAACTATGACATGATATGAATCTGACAGCATGGAAGCAAGCATAGATTTTTAGATTTAAAAAATAATGAAATCAGAATTTCCAAAATGTGTCTTCACTCCTGCACGAAAAACACCAAACTCATGTAAAAATCTACATCTGAATCCTTTAATACTGTAAACTGCATTTTCAATCTCATTACTAAACAGTTTCAGTAAAGCAAAAAAGTCAGCATTTTATCTTTTTTCTTTTCTTTTTCCCTTTTCAAAACACAATTGCATTGATCTTATTAGAAACAGGTTCCCTTTTTGTCCACTTCTGACAAAATAGTCTTGAATGCACCAGAGAGAACAATGTAAAACCTGAAATCTGCTATGTGATTAACTTCCTAGTTCTTTAGTTCTTGTGTATATTTTATATTTTTAAATTTTATATATTTTGTTATATATAATTATATCTTATTTGTTGAGTGCTTTATATATTGTACTTTACATATTACATTTTTTTAATAAGTCTAGGCAAAATTGTTCGAGCAAGAAGTGATTTTAAAAAGAATAATCCCTAATTCCATGTCGTGTGAAAATTTCGAAAGCAATTTCCTTTATAGAGAAGCCTGACTCTAAAGAGTACATACCTCATCAGGGAATAATGCTCATCTCATAACAAAGAGATTTAATCACAAAAAGTCTTGTTTATAGTCTTAATTGCAATTCTGTTGTTTCTTTTCCTGAACCACTGTTGGGTTTGCATGGCCAGGTTTTGGTAGCAGGGGAAAGAGCAACAGGGGTGGCTCCTGTGAGAGACTGCTGGAAGCTTCCTCCATGTCCAGCAGAGCCAAGGCCAACTGGCTCCCGGATGGACCTGCTGCTGGCCAAGGCTGAACCCACCAGGAATGGTGGGAATGTCTCTGTGATAAGATATTTAAGAAGAAAAAACAAGTTATTTTGCAGTCGTAATCACATCCAGAGGAGAGCAGGGTGAGAACATGTGAGAGGAACAACTCTGCAGACACCGAGGTCAGTGGAGGGGAGTGATAGAGAGGCTCTGGTGGGCGGGTGGCATCCAGAGCGTCAACCCACCACAACCACATGCACCTTTCCGTAAGTGTAAGCGCGCTGTGCTCGTTGCCGAGCGGTGTTGTCCCAAAGGCTACAGTTAAGTACCATGCTTTACTTGTTGGTACCATTTTTGTGTGAGTAATTTGACAGCTTTGTGCTGAGCATGTCAGACCGCTCAGGCTATTTGGTACCCAGCTCTGCCAGGGCCTCGCTGCCAAGACAAGCCTTCTGTGTCAGGTACTCCTCAGTTGTAGGCAGCCTGAGCAAAGCATCACAGCACCTATGGATGAAAGGTGACACGACATAAAAGCTAAATATCTCATTACTGCTTTAACACATGCATTTCATTGATTCTTAATGTTTAAAGAAAACAGAATTTACATATGTATATGTATATAAATATACATATATGTATATATTAGCTTTGTTGTCTTGCAATTTACTGCTGTAACCTAATATAGCAAAGGATAATGTCAAGGTAATTAAATGCTCATCTCTTGCCCATTTTTAATTTTGTAGAATAAATGGTTACTTGCTGTTCCCCTAGTCTCTCATTAGGCTATCTCAAATGAAGATAATACCCATCCATAAGCTGCTTAGAACATATACCTCATCTATTTAATTAAACACTACTCTATCGCAAGATGAGTAAACTAAAACGATGGGGTGCATCCATGCGTTTAAAAAAATCTGTATGTTTCAGTTCAGAGGTTTTGTTTTTTGTTTTTTGTTTTTTTTTTTCCCAAAGGAACTAACAGAAGGCAGCAATAAGGGATTATTTTCCTTTGAGAGTCTGTTTAGTTTTAGAGTGTTCAGTAATCTAAATCTCATCCAATTCCCAGAAAGTCTATAGAAAGGCGCCTATTGGTTCAGTAGGTACTACAGCAGTCTTGCACTACTGTTGTTTAATCAAACGTCATAATTTGGAGATTGTAAATACAAGCATTATTTGGAAAAAAGGTTGCATAAGAACAACTGACCCAAGTTATGAGAGTAATCCCTCGGCTGGTGATGTTCCCAGCAGTGGCCAGGTCTGGACGGCTGCAGGTGAAAAAGGTAGGGCTGGTGACAACCAAAAGCAATTCTCATGTAATGCACCTCCCAGCTTCTGACAGCTGCCCGTACAGGGATCTTCACTTTTCATCGTGAGAAAGTACCAGTCACGAAGATTAAAAGTGTTAGAAATTAAGAGACAAATTGATCTGAAAAAAACCCCAAACAACCCAGAACCCAAACCCTAAAGGAAAAATCAAGACCACACACAAAACTTTGTTGAATTATCCAGCTGCTTTGTAAAATACTCCCATGGGCTGCTGCTCCCTCCCTCCTGTGCTGCTCCCTGCCCAGCACACTGCCCAGCACCTCCTTCCCAGCCCATTCTGGCCTCTGAACCCTTCTGTCGCTGAAAGTTTTTCTCAGCAGGAAAGGGATATTTCCATGGCCTCCTGCCTGCCTGTGGGCAGGCCGTGGCTGGCAGTGGCAGGGCCAGGTGTCAGGGAACTTCCCCAGCAGCCCCATCCAATCCATTCATGTGGATGTTATGCACCATGTATTAAATATTGTTTCTATGCTCTCCTGAACGTCTGTCAGCCGCTGCCCGTTCTCACTCTGAGATGTGGCATTGGTACTGTGTGCATGAATGGGGTGCACGTGGTCATCATGTGATTAATGGGTGCATAATACAAATTTTGTTCCTTTGACTGCAGAGCCATCTGTTGAAGCGTTCACTCCCTCACCACTGAAATGACTTCTGCAGCCTTGGTGCAGGCTGGCCAACCAAAATGTGGAGTCATGTGGGTCAGGGGAGTGATGGGACTGCCAGGAGCAGTAAATGCGCACTCAGATGCAGCTTCGTATGAGCAAGTTCGCAAAGAAGTATGGCTACTTTAATCCTGAATTACATTAAGTACTAAACTTTCATATATCAAAGAGCGTGACTGACAAAAACAAAATCAAATCCAGAAATTGCCTGTGTAGATGTAAACCACTTTGACAAGAACAGACTAAAATTCAACTGGTTTAATGTTCCTGAGTAAAAATATCCTTTGGAAAGTTATGAAGCAGAATAAGAGATTGCTAAAATCAAAGATGTGTGAATTATCTACCTCACAGAGCTCGTGAATCAATTACATATAAAGCTATATATGTCAAAATTAATTAACCTAAGAAATATTTATTATTCAGAGTTGTTGATTTTCTGTCTCCCCGCTATGCACACACACGTGCACGTAGCAAGGAGCTTGATTTTGTGCTTACCAATGCATCCAATTTAGCAGCTGCAAAGGTTTTTCCCAGTTATTAATATAAGTGATTAGAGTCATCTACAGTCAATATGTTTTGTAGCTTCATTTTGCTATTTGGATGCCATGGGGAGATACAGACTTCTACATATAGACATCAGCTGCACATGTGGGAATAATTTACTTGAGGGCAAGACAGGGACAACAAACACAATGGAAAGAGGGAGGGGAAAAAAAGCAGAATTTTTATTGCATGTATGACAGGTCTTGACTGCAAAACCTGGGTGAGAAGAATGTATCAATTCAACTGTCCTATGGACCATCTACCTAAGGTGGGGACAATGATTGTAAAGGAGATTAGAGAGGTTATGAAGACAAGCCAAAACAAAGAAGATAGTGACACAAAACCTCAGCTGCTCTACGTGGATTAGGTAAGTGTTATGGTGTAATATGGTGATTAAAGTTTAGGACATAATAAACAGTTGCTCTTTAGAACAACTAAGCAGAGAACTCACCAGAAGAGAAAGCAGCTCTTTACTTTTTAACAATGCACAAGACCCATTTCAAGAGCCAATTATTTAAGTACCACTGTACAACAATCATTGTGAAGTATGCAGATTTTTGAAGCAAATCTCCCCAGATCCCTCCAAACAGATATCAAAACAATCTCACCTTCTCTTACTGAAATAATGCTTTACTGTAAAGAGGGGAAATACCGAAATATGATGGAAGTTATTTAAAATTAATTTTAAAAAATACACTCCAGATGGTAAAAATATTAGTTGGTGCAAAGGATGCTGTTCAAAGACATCATGTTACAGGCTTGGTGAAAGAACCCATCAGATCGTTAAAAAAGGATCCTGACAAATAATAAAGGGTCTTTTAGAGTTGAAAAAACCCCTTCTTTCCAACATGAAAATCACAGCCCAATAATTGGAAATTATATATAGTAAATTAGATGTAAAGCTATAGCAACTCAGCCCTGACAAAAATGTTGAGAATCAACCCACTAACAGCATATAGCACAGAGAAAAAATATTTTCAAACTCATTAGAAGATGAAGCTTGCCATCATTGGTAACAGCAGATGATTCAGTAGGATGAGAATTAGCAGAAAAAACCACAGTCAATAGAGCAGAAAGAAGTTGAAAAACACTCAATTTATAGATATTGTTCTAGTATGTATGAGATGTTTTAATATCCAAGGATGTTAAAATGATTATTGCTACCATAGCTTAAAGTATTTTTAGTTTCACAAAAATTTTGTAGTGCTCGTAAAGGAAGCTATCAATATCACTATCAGAGTTTCTCAAAAATGTCAGCTTAATGTTAAACAATTTCCAACAAACAATCAAAACATCAAGAATGACTGGGACAAGAAATGAAAACAAACTGAAAAGAAATACTATGCCACTGTATAAAGTCATAGTGAACTTTGTTCTGGAATATGACATGATTGGGTCACCCTGTCTCAAAAAAAAAAAAAAAAGTCTTAATTAATAATTAGTATTAAGCAAAGTAACTAGCAAGGGAATAGTCAAATAGATCATGTTTGCTCAGAGAAATGGAGGATGACTGAACAGAGCAGGTCTATTTGGTTTGCAGATGATACAAAGAGAAATATGTGAGATCTGTAAAGTTACAGTGTAAGGACCAATGTTTTCAGTGCACAAGAATGAGGAGGCAGCCAGTGAAATTATGCAATGACATGTTCAAAACAGATGCATAACAAATAAGTAAATTGTATAATTCATTCATTGCCTCAGGACATGTTGAAGGCCAAAGTATAAATCAGTTATGAAAGATGAAGTACATTCTTGTTGGAGAGGCCTCTCTTTTGTGTTAAACAATAATCTGACTACAACTTCCCAACCAGAAAATGCCAGAAATCTGTGCAGCCAAGGTGAAAGGACACACCAGAGAAAGACAGTCTGCATCACTTGCTTCTTTCACCTTTTGCTTAGGTTTCTTTTACAAATCATTCTTAGAGATGACAGAGTGGGCTAGCTGGGTCTTTGTGCTGAATCTCCATGGACATGGTTTGTTGGTTTTTTTTTATGGTACATGGAACTTGAAGGTTTTGCATTGTTGAAAGAGTTAGTGCATATTATGCACGGTTAATGCAACACAGAACCTGGAAACAAATGATAAGGAATGTCACTTGCCTGGTTACTGTACAAAAATTTCATTTTCCATTGGTGTTTACATCTGCCTAAGAAGGGAGTAAAAAACTGCTACCAGGTAAGAATTCCTGAATTATTCAATGCTCATGTTACAGGTGTAAGTAAGCAGATACTATGAATGCAATAGGAAGAAATATGAGAGATCCTGAAAAAGCAGGAAATTCAGGCTCAATTTAACTTCTGTCTATCAGGCACTGTTAATAAAGATATTGAGCTATATTAATTATACCAGTTCAATCAAAATGGTACAAACCCTCCCACTTTTACATATTTTGTTTTGATTTTTTTTAATCAATTTATTCATGGCCTACAATCTGTAACCTTACATGGCCTACAACCTGTAACCTTACTAGCAGAACTTCTAGTATTTCAGGAAGGTTAAAAAACTGTCCTTAGGACAGAAACCTTCCTAATATCCCCTCAGATTTGGAATGACTAAAAAATGAATTTGTGGATGATGGCAGCATGGCAGGGCCTCCGTGTTATTGGCAGCAAAAGAGTTCAAGGAAATGGATTTTAATATGGCTGGGGGGGATGGGGGTTCGGTTGCTCTCTGAATCTCTCTTCAAGTCTATACAGGAACATGAGAGCCTTGGTAGGTCAGTATTGCACCCTCCTGAAATGCTGTGTGGCTACAGGACAACTTTGCAGCATAAACAAATTTGAGGCCTCATACAGCTTAGTAAGAGTGACAGCTTTTCCTGATGTGAATCTGTAAACAATACTGTCAAATTTTTGTTATCCATGGTGTGGAATTTCCCAGGTCCAACATGTTTGTTCTTCCAGCTTTATTTTTATGTTAAATATTCTCTTGGAATAAACAGCAAAAATAAATGCTACAATTTTAGCATTGTTACAGAAAGTCTGTGAAAGCACAGAAGGCAAGCTGCAGACAATGAAAAATGAAGGATCAGCAATTACTAAGATTTAAAAGAACACTCCTGTATAACTTTGTTTGGTGGACCTGGGAAAAAAACGTAAGTTCCATTTCAACGTGTAATTCTGCCTTGCTTCATCTCAAAGTGCCATTTTTTTTTTTTTCAAAGGCCAGGATTCTTTCTTCTAACAGGGGGCAACAAGCTGTTCCTTGTGAGACCAACAGTGACAGTGCAGCATTTCCTGAAAGAAGTGAGAGAACTGTCAAAGCAAAGGAGAAAGTTTTGTTTTCGGCGGTGAAGAGAGAGGAATCAGAACAAGAAAAAAAGAACGAAGGCAGAGGATAGTGGCGGGGTCTGAAATGAAGGCAATGTGATCTGAATGTTGATGAAGAGGCATTGACAAGATGAAAGATCTCTCTCTCGCGCGCTCTCGCTCTCTCATTTCCAGTGTGTAAAATCTTTCCTGTTGACACACTCTTGCTCTCTTTTTATGTCATAAAGCTGGAACAAACAGGATTCACAATCAGTGGTGGTGACACAGCCCCTGTGAAATATAATTGCTAAGGGAAGGGCTCAGCACCTGCCTCCCATTCTTCCCCACTTTTTGAGACCCTTCAGTCCATGGAACTGGACTTTATCAAGGTTTGAGAATGCTTCTCTGAGTAATTCAGCCTGATTACAAATACAACAGGTCTGTGAGGTACTCACAATTCACCCCCACTACCCAGGGTATACAGTACAGAAAAATAGTTAGGTGTTTTACTCATATGTAATTTAAGTGTATTCATAATGTAACATCATTCTCTTTTGGATGTCAGTACTCACAGGAAATCCTGTTTTTGAAAACAAGACAAAACAACCAAACCAAGCAGACACGTCAAATTTGAAAATAAAAGGTTGCCAAACTTTAACAACAAAAAACCCCGCCTTTTACAGTAGGTACACTGAGGCCTGCTTAGGTTCTTGCTTCAACACAGGCATTGGGGAAAATGACGCTTTCCAGCCATCAAGCCATAGGTTTCAATGAACCAGGGTCTTCAAATCTCCTTTCAAAGAATCAGCTGTTGCTGAGTGCTCAGAACAGTGTGTATTCTCCCAGAAAATACTTTTTCACAGTGTAGAACAGCCTATAGTGGCAGATATCAGTATGTGTATAACATGGGCCTAAATGTGCTGTCATATTGTGAAGTATGCAAGATACAGACAACAAAACTGTGCATTGAGAAAAATTTGGAATTTTATGTTGTATCTGAGGAAGTACTGGCTTAAGTGTCCTTCTGTATAATGACTTTTTAAAACCAATGCGTAAGAAGCTTTTTAGGTTTTCCCCCTCTATAGTACAGCTGTAGGGAAATTGTGATTTCACTGGAATCAGTCAAGAAAATGGAGGAAGCCAAGGGCCTCTTTCAAATCTTCCATTCTTTAGTAAAAGGCTTGTTCACTTTTGTGGCTGATTTGCCTAAGAAGAGTCAAATTAAATTATACATTTATCTGCATTATATATAGGAGTCATGAGGTTTAGTTAGTTAATACTTATGTAGCTTTTCATAAAGGTAAATTACATTTTATTATTGTTGAATATTTAACAGCAAGCAGTATGCAGAACAGTTTCATTAGAATTTCTCAAAGGCACTTCTGGAAGATTTCACTGAAAGAAGAGCCATCTTCTGGAAGATTTCCCTTTGATTTCCCTGAAATCACAGTGATCTTGGATTCACTGTGATTTACTTTGATATATATCCATGTGTATACTGTTATTTTATTACTAAAAAAAGAGGTTGCTTAAATTTGCCCATGTGCAGTTACAGAAAATAAATATGACTGCAGAGGATGTAAAATTGCTAGGACATCTCAAACAGAATTGTTAGCTGGTAGGCAGTGGCCTGGAACATCAGACTTCTGGGTACTATAAAATGTCTGTAACCTTGCTTCCTGCTTTGCCGTGTTAGAGCCTCAGAAAGCCAAGGTTTGCTGCTGACAGTGACCATGTGGTAACGTGGATTTGTGGAAATGCCTTGACTCTGGACTCCTCATCTTTTGAGGAACAAAATTCAAAATTAAGTATTCCACTGAGAAGCACAAATTTGCTCTAGAAGGAAGGATAAGTGCCCAACCTCACCTTCATCTGCTTTCACACAAAGATCAGTGTGTCACAGTACTGTCACTGCTACCACATCTTAATCTGATCACACCCAGCCTGAGCAAAAGGCACAAATTGCAAAAGAAGCTGATAATGCTAACTAAACACCAATCTATTAGGATAATTAGGAAATTCCAGTCCTTGTTGTCAACCATGTTATGAAGATGGGGAAAATACAGAGAAACAACCAACCAAAATCATAAATCAAACCAAGGTTCTTTGAGTGAATTCCTATTCACATTTTCAGTTCTGAACAGAATACCTGACAGGTGGAAGGACAAATTCAAATATTAGTATTCAAGAGCAGGATGTCTTTGAATTATCTGCTGTTGTTTTCTACATCAAGTTATTTTATGGAAAGTTAAAATTCCTACCAAGCTGAAAACACTTAATAGCAATAACCCATTAAAAAAAAAAAAAATAGTGCATAAATCACAAAAGGAAAAAATGTACATCTCTTTGATAACTGCATGTAATATTAGCATTTGGTACTACAAGCTGTTAATAAGCAATGCATTTTTTTGGGAGATGGGGGTTTGGAATTTATGGGTCAGTGAACACTCTGTAAATTTCCAATAATTTTACTATCTCTGGTCAGTACTTTTATACTATATCACACATATTTTCATGCTGTGTAGTAGGGGCATCTGCTTGCTGATACAGAGAGATTCAGCAGAGAATGATTTAGAGCTAATGTTAATTGAAGGATTATAGATTGAGAGGATTTTTTCAGGTAATTTGTTTCCTCTCTCCTGTTTTATTTCCCTGCAGTTCTTCCCTCAATGGCTTATTTCTCACATATTTATTTTGTGTGGTTTGACATTACATTAAAAAAAATCCCACTGAAATAAATGACCAATAAGTAACTGTCAGGTTGTTCTGAATCTGTGGCTTATGTCTGACCACATATTTATGAATTTTTAAAATGGAAATACTTATAGTAAAATCCCCAGACAAAGATTGGAAAAAAAGCCAAAAACCACCTGGAAACCAAACACCAAACCGAACCAAACTTCAACTGCTATACAAATCAAAATCTGATTTAGTGATATCAGCAATTATGGAAACAGTTTCAGGTGTTTCCACAAGGGCATATAGATATACATATATAAATTAAATATAAGGCAATGTCTTAAGAGAAAAAGTAGAATATTCTTAAGCTAGTCTTCAATTTTAAATAGAGGCCTGACTATTATTAAGGACTGTGAAAACATTAATCTTTGTCAGAAGATCACAAATTGAATACTTATATTGGATTTCAAGGATTTGTCAGAATCTATACTGAGAAAACTTTGCAAAGTACTGTAACAAATCAAAACAAATTTTCTGCCACTGCAATTTGTGATGCTAACTCTGGTAATTAGGGCACAACTAATCTCCCATAACTTTAGGCTCTCATCATCATCATCATCAGTGTGTCATCATTATCCTGAGCTCATCCAGACTACCTGTATAGGCATAGGGGAGAAATAGAAGCTGTTTTAGAATGATTCAGGGCATTCCAGTGTAGACATCTAAAGTGAATCTCACCTTTGAAGGATCCATTTCACTCTCTCAACTAGACAGGAAAGTGGATTAAAAGCTTGGAAATGGAAGGTATGTGACAGATGCCTAAGACTGTGTGAGGTTATTCCTGTCATTAATATGTAAAGAGGATATAAAATAATAAGCAGAAGTGAATTTCTAAATTTAGAAAGTACAACATTGCACAAAATAGAAGAAAAGTGGTTTTTTTAATAGTTACAATAGTGTTTGCAAGTAACATTTTAGTAAAATTTATGGAGTTTATTTGAAAAAAGTTACCCATCCTTTGCAGCCTTGCATGCAATACAAAGATTCCAAGGGCTTGCTAAAAAATCCTGCTCACTTGCAGAAATAGATTTTTATGTACCTAGGAAGACAGGAAAAGAAAAACATATTTTTTGTTGGGTTTTTTTGTGGTGCTTTATAATAGCATACTTATACAGACACTCAATGACTTTTTCAAAATAGGAACTCAGTACTAATATCCTGAAATCTCTCAACACCTGAAGAGCAATTAGGGAATTGTGACTAATGGCCATCAGCTCTAAAAGTAAACCTAAAGGCACGTTTTTGTAACCCACAAATAAATACCTTCTTATACATTCTGTTTACATGTGACCTGATGATCAAAGCCTTATAGGAGGAACCTATTTATTTCTTTAAAAAAGAGAATAAAGTGAAGATTAGAATAAAGGTTCTAAGGAAACTCACTGTTGAAATATGCTCCAGCATCTACTATGCTCTGTCAGTGAACATCAGTAAAGCTCAGGTAAACAATGTCACTCTTTTTTTTTCAGTGATTACTGCATCTCCAAATGCAAGGAAACAACTGAAGTCACTGTTTTCAAGAAAAAGCTATTTGGTACAGTTTCACTGGTTTCTTCTAGTTACCTGTGGCCAAGGATGATAAAGCACATAATGGATGGTTTACATCAGAAAGTAGGTATTAAATATTACATACTTCTGGTTTTGCAGGGATTATTCCTCATGGATTTCAATTCATTTCCTCTAAATTTACAACTTAAGTTGTTATAACTTTTATGAGTGATTCTAAATATTTATCTAACTATGTCAGGATAGAAAATAGACCCAGAACTGGAGAAAGTCTCATGAATTTCGTATGCTTACTTCCCAGGACATAGTCAGAAAATCAACAGCTATTACTTTTCCTCGGGGTTATACCACTTCAGCTAGTTTATTTTAATGACTCATAACCAACTTAAATTTCTTTCTTCTAAATGGCAAGGTGCTGCAGTTTTCAATTGCACAAGAGAACAAAATTTAGAAGTTTCAACAGTATGGAATATTTATCAAGGGACTTTTTCTTTTCCCACTTTTCCAGACTGAACTTTGGTTTACACCCAGAACATTTATTTAGCTTCAAAGATTAATGCTGCTTGATGTTATCATGTAATACTAAGGGTGTGGCTGGCTTATAAGAATATACACATATAGGCAAGGAATTATACTGGAGATTATACTTCCATATGATATAATGCTGCCATGTAATGGCACCTATGGCTTTTGTTTAATTGTGAAGAAAGTAGCAATCTTTGAAGCTGTTTTATTACTTGAGATTATTAATTTTGATACTTGTAACTGTAATTTTCCCTGCAGCCATGTTTTCAGATGTTCTTACTGGTAATTATAAGAGAAAAGAACTCAGTTTTTAGGGGAAATGTCACCTTTGTCTATTAAATCCAAAAGAAAAAAAATAAAAACTTAATTAAAAATCTTTCCCCAAATTTCTCTCCTTGCCAAAAGGACAGCATGACATAGCATGAATAAATTCTTAACTAAGCTATAGTCTGCCAATAAAATTCCAATTTAATGGACACTGAAGCAAAAAGACATCAAGGCTAAGGTTGTAGCTCATTTGTTTCGTCCAGAAGTGGTTGAAAGTGCTTAAGATATCTTTGTATTGTAATCAATGTCCTTTTCTCTTACAAATAACTTGTTTTTTCTCTTGTGGTTACAATTATTTAGTCTTTAATTGATTTCTTTAAAGCTCGGTTAATTTTAATTTGCCTATAAATGTAGCAGGTTTAGACTAAGAGAGAGGCTCTTCAATTAAACAAGAGAAAACAGAGAAAAAATTACTATTTTAAAAGAGGTGTGCTTTTCATCAGGAAGAGTCTAGAAAGAAAAAGAAGAAATTAGGAAATTCCCAGTTCACATTTGAAATTTTTGTAAGTCAGGCCTTCCTCTTTTACAGCTGGAACTCTGAACAAACACACACACACACACGCTCTTTCTCTCTATTAATCCAATCTCATTTTTCACTAATTAGTGGTAGAAAGCACCTTCTTAGGAGGAAATCCTTTTTTTTTATTATTTTATTTTTGTGGGAGAAGCTGATAGAAAATAACAGGTGAAACAGGACTATGAGACAGAGGTAATGTGAGGGCACAGGTCATCTGCTTGCAATCTCTATCAATTTTTTCTTAGATCACCTGGTCAAAAAGAAAGTTAATAGGAAATACATAGAATAAAGTGCAAAGTCTATTTCAGAAAATGGTTTGTAAGGTCTTATTCCAACTTATTGAAAGCAGAAGTGACATGATAACTGAGACAAAGTGACAACAATTTTGCAATTTGGTCTTCCCCATTAATTGCATTTAGGGCAGATATTTTTGTGTCTATTCTCTTCTCAGGCTGCTGAACCTTTATCTAAATTTCCAGCTGACTTCGGGAGTCCTGAGAATGCTGACACTTTCTTTTCATATCCCTAAGGACATACCACATGATTTGCACCTATCCTGCCCTGGTATTTTTTCATAATTAATGTGTGCTGTTCAGAAACTCCCATGTTCAACTCTCTGTATTTAGAATGGAGCTAAAGTTTGTTCAGAGACTTCTTATGGTTCACTGAATTTGCTTACAACTCCTTTGAGAGCTTCTGAATAGGACAAGGACTGGGGGACAACACCAGTATCTTTATCTGCACACCCAAAAGAATGAAAGAATTTGATGTCACCAATGTAGAACCAAGTATTCCCCATGTCAGGTAAGCTCTGAGTAGGCAATCTCCGCTTACAAGAAAAGGATTCAGCCAAATCCTTATCACTTTTCAGCAAGCACAGGGTAACTCAGGATGTTCTTGGCCCAGTTAAGCAGTCATGCCTGCCCTAGATCAGTGGGACGGCTGAAGCCAGAACGGGTCTTCTCATTCTTGCACTATTTAAAATAAACTACATTTTGAAAAGAAGTGTTGTAACATTTGTTAGAAGACTTTATTTGAACTGCTGAGCAGTAAAGGCCTTTTAATACTTTTTTTTTTCTCATTTTTCCCTTGGAATTGTTAGCTAAGAACATACAACAAAGAGGAGATATAAAAAATCCTTCAACTTCCCTCTGAAGCAGCGGGGTTGCCAAAAATTCATGCTCAATCCACCTCCAAATAATCCTCAGTAGAGCAGTCTTATTATCACTGATCCCTGAGGACAGTGGAGCTGAGACCAAGGCAGTTACACAGAAGCTCCCCCTCCCTCAAGGTGTTTTTAGAAATTTCTCACTCACGAGAACTAGGTCTGTGTGACCAGAGGATGAAGACAAAATGCATGGCTTCATTTGGCTCCATGCTATGGATCTTCCTAGCCCCAGGATTTGTTCCTCAGCCATTTAAATTAACATAGCATTAAAATGTGACAGGATTATGTTCTGTGGACTCATTAACACATTCCTCTGGTGCAATGGGAGACAAGGGATGCTTGAACATCCAACCACCCGAGGCTTGTATTAATGTGACTGACACCCCCTGCAATGTCTCAATACATTGAAATAAGACTCCTACTGAATACAACTTTGCAATTTACATGCAATTTTTCAAATGTACCATGAAAGTATTTATCTTTTCATTCCACCACGTAATTCTCAGGTTTGTGAAGGGAGAAGAAGCACTTTTCTCTATGAACCTACTATTAGATTGTAATATTTTCCTCATTCATGTGCTCATCCCTTCTGTCATAATTTTCTTGCACAACTCCCATGAATTTAGCAAAGCAAACTATGATACTTCAGGATTTTCATTTTTTTCTCCATTATGATTTTGCCTCTCTGCTGCACTCAACAACCTTTCAAAGGCAGCCTGAGATGCTTTCAAGCTTGTTTTTTGTTGGAAAGCCAACTGGAAAGCTGATCACTGTTCCCCATTCAGTTTTTTAATTCAAGCAGCTTCACAGTTGTGTTTGTAAATACAAACAACCATAAAAGCAACTGGCCACCCCTGAATCTGCCTTAGGCCTACAGGCAGTGGAGGATGCAAAATCTTGGAACCACAAGACACCAGCTGTAACCTGCACTAACCTACAGATCATTAGGTGGCAGTCTTCCCTCTGGCTTAGCATTGAAACCAGAAGAGCAGAAAATGAACTCTGGTTTTGGAGCAGCCATTGTTTTAAAAATGCTAAGATACAAAACTGAAATTACAGGGATGTGTAGTCATTAAAAATGTGCAACCATTTTGAAAAGGATAAGGTTGTTGGGCACAGTAACTTGATCACATTCAATTAGAAAGGTTCTCTATGTCTAGACATATTATTCTGCCCTCAGCTCCTAACAAACACATAACACAGGGATGTTAAAAAGCATGGCTGTACCTTAAAGCCTAAGTACCAGTTGTTACATATGCCTACAATGACATTCATGTTCAATTTCTATTGTTATAAAAAGGCAAGAATTCCCTACCACAAAAAAAAAAAAAAA
>VZRN01005540.1:2149937-2212402 GCA_013397935.1 Dasyornis broadbenti
AGCAACAACAAAAAACTTCTTTCTAAAAACCTAAAGATATTTGAAAACCAAAAAGTTGAAGATATTTCAGAGGTCAGTTTAAAACACTTGGGCATGCATTTTTCTCTGAACACACATGTATGTACAGATCAAATCAATTACTGTGAGACAAAGTTTTCTTTCAGTATGGCACATTTAAAAGGCTAAGGAATGCAAGAACCTATCTCCTCCTAGTCCTTAGGAGGTAGAACAGATTATCCCCATTTTGTAGAATATCTAAGCATTTTGCCAGTGGTCAATCAGTTTGTAACAAGGCCAGGAGTGGAAGCAGATCCACATCTTCAGGTCTCTTCTTTCCTTATCTCTGATTCCGTATGACAAGAAAGCCTGCGGTGCCCTCTCTAAGATGTTATTCAAGTATCATTTGATATCACTTGAACTTTAAACATATGTTTGAGACTCTAGGTATCTACTGAGCTGTTTTATCCAGGACTGAGAGCTCTCTTGCTGTCTTTTTCTGTAAATGCTGAAATTTACAAGTGTTTAAAGTTTAAAATTCAATGGAAGCTCAGAAGTGCTTATTTTTTTTTGACTAAATCTTGCACCTTTACCTGCGATTACAAAAGGCAGGAGACCTTGAGTCCTCTGGTAAATTCTAGTCTTGTGTTTTCTTTGTGAAGGAAGTTTTTTGATAAGATTGTCTTCCATAATCACCTTTTACCCTGCTGTGCAAGACAATGTGTTTGCATCTAGAAGACTGCATGGCAGACGGCATCATACTTTAGTGTTCCTTTGGGTTCACTTTGGCCTTTTCAACTCTGTGGGACTTTAAAATACACTGGAGAGTTCATGGGTTGAGAATTGTCACCTGATGGAAACAAGGTACCTGCAACCTCTCTTTTCAACAGACAGAAACCTACAAGTTCAGCTTCCCACAGGAAAATGGGATAGGACAGCAAAAATTAATTGGGCGCTATACTATGAGTGAATAAAAAGCTGAAAGACATCTTGAGTCTGGTGGTATTTTTGCACTTGACTTCCCTCATGCTACAAAGGCACAAAGAAGCATAAAACATGATAAAATTAATGTCTACTTTTAAACGTTTTAATTCCACCATGAGTCTGTGCATGAAGTCAAAAAGCTGTGGCATTGTTTGCAAGTTTGAGGCAAATATAGAACTTAAAGATTTCTGGCTTTCCTCACTCACTGAAAATGTTTAGCCACATCTCTCTACATTTCTAAATAATGGAGGTGAGAACCTACCCTTTTGCCATCAACAGGTGCTCATTTTGCAAACAGCTGCTTCAGTTAAAGTCTTTAACACCATCCATATGCCTACCATCTTCAGCTGTGATGGGAGAAGGATCACAGGAGCAGTGTGTAACCTCATTTACATGAAGCCAAGCAGCTAAATTTTTATACCAAAAAGCTAATTTGATTATTTTGCTTGGTTTTGTCTGAACTACTCACAAAAGATTTTATGCCACCAAAGCTATAGAAGTACAACATCCTGTAGTTGTATGCATGGTGTATACAAATAGAAGTAATAGCTTTAATCAGCTCTATAGCGTCAGTAAAATATTTTTTTGCTGAATTATTTATCCTTTGTTATTATTTATCTGACTGCGAATACAGAATGTAACAACTTATCTTGACTGAAATATTGATATTTTTACTTCAAGGATAAGGTATTAAGTAAATGTTAAGCAATGTGAATACATTGCTTTATCTTTTTGAAATTGTCAGAGAAGAGCTTGTCTTGGCTTCTAATTCGTTACTCTGTACAATGCCTAATGTTTTTATTTTTTTTAAATGGAGAAGTTTTAACAATTTTTAAGCCACTTTAAAGGCCTTTGTGTAACACTGAAAGTTCGGCATGCTGGATTGTCCGCCCATTATGTCAGAGCTTTTCTATGACAGCACATCTTCCCCCAATTTTATAAAAGTCTGTAAGATAAAGAAAACTTTTCAAAGCAAACTTATATAGACTTAACTGTACTTTTAAAGGTTTTCTTGCATTTGGTTTTGGTTTGGTTTGGTGGGTTTTTTTGGTTGGTTTTTTTTTGTTGTTTTTTTTGTTTTTGTTTTTTTTTTTTTTTTTGGCTGGTTGGTTGGTTGGGATATGTATTTCTTGTTTTTTTTGGATTTTTAAAATCAAGTATTGGATCCTTGCAGTTGTAGGACACCCACTATCCCAAGGCAAAACCACTCCATTGGTTCTAATGCTTCTTGAAATGCAATTACATAGGCTTAATGTTGAAAGGCTGAAATAAAGTCTGAAAGGAGTGAGTCAGAATAATATATAGAATGAAATACTAGATGCCTTTTCTTTTTACTTTGTCTACCGTTAGACACTGAGATGTTTTTCAAAACTGCAAATCATTGAATTTATGAGGGTCAGTTGTGCTTGCTGTCAGCAATGTGAAACAGTAAGCAAGAAGTATTTTTCTGACTGGTTACTTTAATTAGAATTAGCCAGATTAAAATGTCTGTTTGGCACTACAGATACATACACACCTTGTGCAATGCAGTATTGGGAACTGATGCCTGATTAAAAATAATTGCTGTGGTCCTCTTTTAAATTCAGTATCACCAGTGGTTTTAGTGGTGTTTCCTTTTCAAGAAATGTGAGGTTATTTTTGCTAATAGGTGAAGCAAACAGTATTGGGGGAAGAAAGTCTGCGTTTGGGGAAACACCATTAAGTTACATATGTTCATATGTGGTAAATATTTCACTTTTTTTTCCTTAAGAACATAGTAAAATATATTTTTTTTGTATTTGTGCACCATCTTTTCATAAAGATACTTAAATGAAATTAGGCTACAATCTGACTAGGGATACTAAATCCATGATGCTTAATGTATGGATACAAAGGCTTTTCCCCATTCGCATTAGGAAGAAAAATTTTAAAAAAGTTATGGAAGGTTTTCAGAAATAGTCACAAAGAGAGGTTCTTTCCTAAAAAAAGTTATTACATAAACACTAAAGATAAAACATTAGTCTTCTTAGGCTTATATGTATATGCATATATACGCCTTCAGTTTGTAAATATACACAAGCTTACCCCTCCTTTTGTAGGCAAGGAAAGAAAAAAGGGGAAAAAAACAAAAAAGAGAAGTAATGCCTGACTGTCATGTCATCTTTTCTCCCAGCTGATGGAGTATGATCCTTGCTGTATTTGCCATACATTTTTAAATATGATAAATAACATTTTCAAGCCTTTAGAAAAAAAAAAAAAAAGATATTATTTAGTGAATATAAGAGAAATAGTCTGTAGCAGAAAGGTAATTAAACCTTGCCCTCACTGACCTGGCTTTTTAATTAGTATGTTTAACTATATTTAGTAGAAGTATATAGCACAGAGTAGCCTGACTAGCAGTATATCATTTAGACATCCCAGTGATTTTATCGACTTTAAAACAATTCTAGTCTAATTCTTAAAAACAGTACTTCTCTGCTTCTTTAGCCATCAGATTATTTCTTCAAGAATGGTTTGAACCTCCATTCTCTCAGAATTTTCATAAAACATTTATATTGCTAATGTTCAAACTAGCCTCTCAAATATGCATGCTGAAAGGAAACGACAAGATTTGGCTACCTTCACGTGACTGAATATTTACCCTATAAAACATTCTTGTAAATCTGGTGAAATTTTACAGTGGCCAACATTATTTTCAGGGAATAGAGGTTGTAGAAACTCAGAGTGCAGAAGAGGGGTATGCAATTTTACATTAAAAAATAGACAGTGTTCACAAGTGGTCTTTTTCATCTTATTTAACTAGACAGAGAGAAAACATAAAATAATTCTATAGAAATATAGAAAGAAAATTTTGATTACTTAATTGTAAATTTACAATGTAAAAAAATCAAAGGCAATTGTGATACATTTTCATCTTTCAGAAATGCAATATTGACTGGCCTTATCTTCCACCCCCGGCCCCATACAAGAGCATTCGGCTTGTAGCTCAGCATTAATTTTATTCCTGTGCTTTTTGTTTGTATCAAGGCATAAATCAACTTGAGTAAAAAGAAATGTAGTTATTTCCTTATATACATTTATGTTTAGCATAAAAATATGATAATTCTGTTTTTATGAAAGATTTCTTGGAGCAATTTTCAGATCTGTCATTATATACTATTTCTCATTAAGCCAAGTTAGCCCTCAATACTTCCTATTCCTTCCATGTTTAAGAATAATATGCCAGAATGTTTCATTACACAGCATCATTTCTTAAAGCAATCATGGTAAATTATGGACCTCTTCAATCTTCCACCAAAGGAAAAAAAAAAATTAGAAAGGAAAGATTACAGTTCCTGCCAGGGATCTGACTAAGTCTCCAGCTGCTAGGACAGATGGAAAATTCTGTAAGTCTTTACATGGTAGCCCAAAGAATTGTAAATTTGTAGTCAACTTTTCATATTTCCTTATTCAGCTATCCTTGAATTAAAAAATGAGTATGAGTGAGTATGAGAAAGGCAAAAAGAGGGGTTTTTGGTATTGTTTTCCCCACCATTGTGACAGATGGAGAAAAATTTTAAAACTACAGATAAATCCTTTACTTTTAAATGTCTATTATTAGTTTTTAAATTAAATTCTTTGTAAGAAAGCTCATATTGGGCTGTACATATAGCAAACAGAAATTGGCTAGTTTCATCAGTTTTATTTGAGTCATATGAATATTTATCTGATGTGGGTATATTCCATTGGAAAGATTTCTGGTGTAATGATTTAACAATGTGTTTCTAGAAAGTATTTCTGCTGGAAAACAAAAGAAATAACGGAAACATAACAGGAAATAAAACAGAAACATGAAACAGCTTCTACGTTCCACCTCACTGTGAATTATTAATTGTGTATTGGTCTGCAAGTCACATTGTATAAATATCCAACAATGCATGGAATCTAACATCAGCTTTTGTTTATAGTTCTCATTCCATGTTCATTATTCTAAAAAGACTCTTGACTTAGTAAAGCTGAAAATAAAAGGAAGAGAATGCATATTGTTGTCAGATAAAATGCAGAAACCCTTGCAGTTAGTGAATTGTGACATGTTAGCAAAGGAACTGCTCTGTTGTTTTCTGAGTGTGTTTTTATTGGAACAGTGGGATTTATGTGGGGGGTTGTGGAAAAAAAGGAAAAAATATCATGACTAAAATTTGTTAAATAATAGTAATATTTTAAGGTACTTAAAATATATGTGGTTAGTACATAAATATGTTTTTGATGTGTGCTTATTAGTGCTTTTTTCCTGGTCTGTTCATTCTCAAATATTTTACTGAATATCCAAAATCTTTTGAAATCTGCCTTGGACAAAGAATGTTTGTTTTAAGACTGTGTTTTTAGTCTAACTGATAGATTTTTATGATATAAAGTTTTGTCAGAGGAAGTTTAAGTTGGGTATTGGGAAAAGGTTTTTCGCCCAGAGGGTGGTTGGGCACTGGAACAGCTCCCCAAGGAAGCGGTCACAGCACCAAGGCTGAGCTCAAGAAGTGTTTGGACAATGCTCTCAGGCACACGCTGTGACTCTTGGGCTGTTCTGTGCAGGGCCAGAAGCTGGACTTTGATCCTTGTGGGGTCTCTTTCAACTCAGCATATTCTGTGATTCTCTGATTGGTTTAATTTTAGACCATCAGTTCATATTCTGGGCACTTAAATTTTGTATCTGAATATAGAAACTCATAGATGCTACTTTATTGGCCAATTTACTGGACATGCATTTTCCTTGTGTCTTTAAAGGCAATATAAGGTCATTAGTTCAGACTTTTGTATTCAGTTTCATTGTCTATTCTGCCCCCTCTGACAAAGGAAACAACCACTCCTGTCTCTAATTCTAAAAAATCTCAGTGTTGCTCCCATGTCCCTAAGAGCCTTTAGCCAAGGTTCATTTCTGCCTTTGTTTTTGTGTTGTTTTACTTTGTTATTTCATTGGAAATAGTTGCCGTACCAACACTGAACCCAAGAATTAGTAATACCATTAAGTGGTACCATTTCAGTGTTCAAGGCCAGGTTGGATGGGGCTCTGAGTAGCCCCATCTAGTGAAAGTTGTTCCTGCTCATGGCTGGGAGGTTGGAAGTAGAGGATCTTTAAGGTTCCTTCCAAACCAAACCATTCTACGACTCTACCATAATAGCTGTAAAATTGGTCAGCCTAACCTGAGGAACTCCAGATTTATTACAAAAGCATTACTGTGTGTAGACAGTGTCTGTGCTGCTTTGTAATAGTGAACACTCTTTCTGTAAATTACTTTGCTTTCGTGATTTTTCTTTTCTGTTTTATAATATGTGCTGTGTCTACTCCCCTCATCTTTTCCCATTTTCCACCACAACAGAATTTCCGCATGTAAGGGAGCAAGAAGTGCACTGCTAAAGAAATCCATCAACTAACTTGAACTTCCTTCATTGTGCCTTATCCATTTCTAGTTCCCGCAGGTCAAATATGTAAACTTCAAATTCTTTAACTCTTAAGAAAAACCAAACTGTTTAAAAACCTTAGCTGTTAACTCCTGAGCAAATCTAAGCACAGAATGGGCTCCTGGAGGTCACCTTGTCCTCCCCCTGCTCAAGCAGGGCCACTTGGAGCTGGCTGCCCAGGACAGCACCCAGGACAGTGCCCAGATAGCTTTGAATATCTCCAATGACAGAGATTCCACAACCTCTCTTGAGCAACCTGTTCCAGGGCTCTGTCCCCCTCCACAGGGTGACAGGAGGATTACTACAGGTCTAGAATGCTGGAGAATTGAATGTAAACTATCCAAAATGCATGGAGAATGTAATCAATTAATAACGATTTATAGACTGGAACAATAACGACAATAACAAAAATAACAACAATAATAATAATTATGCAAGAGCAGCCAGTCCAATAAATATTTTAATAAATTAAAATTTATTCAAGAGCAGTTGTCTCTGGGATCTCATTGAGTGTTTCTGTCACAGATAGCACTGTGCAAAAGTAACCACACTTGCCATAATTTGCATAATTTATGAAAAAAAAGAAAGAAAATAATAATAATAAAGTTAGTGCAATATCTTTGTTTTTGTCTCCAGACATATACACACCTCACTGTCAGATTTAGCAGACTGTGTTTTCAAATATCAAGTTTGAACAAGTCACTACTGAAAAATATTTTGGACTATCTGCAGTAGTCTGAAAATCTATAATCCTTAAATGTTTTTATTTTATTTCAATTTAGAAACTCTTGAAGTTTTATACACCTTTATTTTTTCTATTAATAGTTCACACAAATAATTTTTTTTTTGAGATTATAAAGGGGAAAGAAAAGAAAGACTTTAAAATTTTACAATATCTTCCAAATGTACTTCATATACCCTCTCCACGATTACAAAATATAAAGCAATCTGTTTCTTGAAACATTAAAATCTTCTCTGTTAAATCACAGCAAAATTTCTGTATTTAATTAATTATTATAGACAAGAAAAAGCAGCGCTATGGAAATGCATGGCAGCCTCATCTTAAGCAGCACAGTTGAAGACCCAGCAATGCTTAGAATGAGGAAGTTGCTTCCCCTTGATGTTGGAATGTGCCTTTTTTATTCCCTCCTTTTACCTTCCTTCTCTCTTGCTGACCAGTGAATGCAATGAGCTTTGATAAATGCATAAAATAGGAGAAGAGGAGAGACTTCTTGTTGAATTCAGTGTTTTCATGGCATCTTGCCAACCTCTTTGTCTTTTATGTGGGAGAAAGAAAGGTGTGCCTGTGTCGTACTAGACTTGCTGCAGAACTGGCTTTTTTCACTCTCTTGTTACCTCAACACCTTCTTAAGGTTAACATTTTTCCTGTACCGTGTGCACATTTTCAGGAAACTTTGTAAATGTGGTGGAAGGATATGAGCAGGGGAAAAAAATGCTCTCTTTAATTCTAATGAAGCCCCAGTACCTGAATGAATGTATACTTTGCATAATACTGCTTTAGTTGATTTTTAGTAAGCTTTGTTCTTGGAAAAAGTTTTCAGGGTATCTCAAAAGTGAAAGAAATGAAAAAAAAAACCAAAAAAACCACCTCTCTATTAGCCATTTCTTACTCTCAAGACTTCAGTAGGAAGTGGAGATCTATTTCCAGTGAGTCCAAACAATCTTATATAGAACCTTTTATCACTGGGGAAAAAAAGTCCTTGACAGTGAAGGAGAATACAAAACTTAAAACATTTCTTTAAAGTATCCTCCTTCGTGTTATGTGAAGGTGATTGAAATTTTTCTAAAGGGAGAAAGAGGCTGAAGTGTTGTCATTTTTTTTTTTTTTTTAATCAATTGGAAATAGTAATAATAAGAATGGGGTTTTCTACCTAAATGTCTCCATAAAGCCACTGGTCATGTTTGTATGCAAATCTACATAAATGAATTCTTTTTTTCACAAGCAAGGAGAAAACTAATACTTGTTCAACTTGAGTATATTTAATGGACTTCATCCCTTTAGTGCTAGGTATAGTTTTGGAGGGATCTATTGTGTATGCTATTTAGCATAGTTGAAATGGTACAGTGTTAATATTTGAAAAAAATTTTTAAAAAGCCCAAACCATATCAAGACCATACCTATTTCATTTCCCTTGGAAATAGTACATTGAAGAATTGTGAAAGTGTCAAGAAGGACAGGGAAACAATATTAAAACAATATTAAAACAGTAACAACAACCAAAAAAAGAGCCCCGGGAACACAAATGAAGAGAAAATCAAGATATTTCTCGTTAGTGCTCAGTATACCAAACAATCTGAAATACCTGTTTTAATGGTGTAAGCAAATAAGTCTGAAGACAGTGCTAAGTCAGAAAGGAACTTGATTGCTGTATACAGAAAAAGCTACTCTGTTGAAAAAAGAGTGAGAATTGACTAAATGCCAAATAATTCTAATGCTAAAAAAGCCATTCGCACATGTTTAGTAGACCTGAAAGAAAGGACTTTCTGTCTAAGAGGAGAGTTTTGGGGTTTCTTTTACAATTATCTAAGCTAAGCTTATAAAAAAACATTACTAACATTTCAATGTTTAGTGTAATGTGTTCCCTTGACACTAGGTACAGTTAATCAGGCTGAGGACACTTAAATATTTCCTAGATTAAAACCTAATTTGCAAGCAAGGGGTCAGCATAAAAAATAGTTTCAAATGCATTTCAAAGAGCCATTTCAAATTCTCTGCAGTTCTACTGCAGAGACTAATACAAAGAACTAAAGAGTTAACATTAAAAAATGCAAATTATTGAATCCTTTAGAGAAATTACTTTTTCCCCCCAGGTTTGTGATCATTAAAGTAATTAAAAATTTATTTTTGGTTTTTAAAAGAGTTCAGATTTGGGCAATACTGCTCCACTGCCCAGGGAGATCTTTGTCACACCAATGTGGAAGTCTACTGTGGATAAAGGATGTAGGACTGCACTGGGAAGAAATTTTATGTGGTTCTCTGTGGCTCTATTCTGCATTTCTAGTACACACTGGTATACAATAATGCAAGCTATTACTTGACTGAGAAAACACATTCACTGGGAATGGATTAGAAAGTGACGTGAAACCAAGGGAAAGAGAGCTTTATAAAGAAATATTCACACATGAGGTTAAAAAGCACTAACTGCACAACAATTTTGGGAAAGCAGTCTTGTAATTGAAAATGCATTGGTCAATTGTCATAGTGGTTGGAAAAGATGATAAATGCTTTCTTAAATCCATGTCATAATGGCTGTAATAGGATGCTATTTCTAATGCCAGCATATCTGTTTGAAAGCATTATTGCCACCATGTACCTGTGCTATGAAAGCCACACACCAAAACTGCAAATAGTTTGATTAAAGCAAATGATTTCAAGCATAAAACCAAGATCTAATTGCAATTTTTTATCCTCTCAAACTATGTCAAGATGTTTTCATAGAGTCCAGGAGTGCTGTGTCTCTGCTGAACAGGTACACAGGCATACAGCAATGATAAGCACAGGTGTTACACCCTCACTAGACAGATGGATGTAGGAATTTACCATTGCCATTGGCTGACTCCCAGATTAAAGGCAAATTGAGAGCCACATTTATTCCATTTTGTGTGATCAGTCCTTAAGAGCTTAAATTTATCTTATTTGATAAGGACCACCTCCACATTCAGGGGTTTTTATCCTCTCATAGGGAAGTTTGCCTTTAATTCACAGTTTCTCTCACCCACCTTTGTGTGGCTTAAGCAGCAAAGGATGCTTGTGGAAAGATACAGACAACCAGAGAGAGTAACTTGAGGCAGAGGACCTGAATTAATAATTCACAACATTGTGTCTTACTAACGTTGAATCTTCAGCCTTCTAATGAAGTCCAAGTTGTCATCTAGAAACAAATACAACAACCAAACCCCCAGAGATTTCTTCCTGTAGGTTAAAAAACTCCAAAACCCACAAAAATCCCCTTTAATTTCATTTCATGTTCTATGGGGCCAAAAGTCTCGGTTAAACAATTTTTAATGTAATTTATATGCAAATAAGCAAATAATCTCTGTCTTGATTTCCTAAGCTAAGAAATAATATTAGCTATATCCCTTCTAAATGTCATTAACCTAAGCACTTTGGCAATATTGAAATATGGTTTTGTGTTTAGCTTTAACACAGCCACACTAACTTTTTCCCCCAGAGGATTTCTCTTAATAAACCTGTGTTTATTGTCTTTTTAAGAGTTTTCACTTAGTGTAAGAATGGGACACAGTTGTAATCCTCACTAATATATTTTATGTTATAGTCTTATTTACTTGTGTTTTGGAGAAGGTCTGAATCGGGAATTTCTCTTTCCAAGAAGTGCACCCTGAATCATGAAGTGCAGTTGCCTCTGTAGGTTCTCTCTTTTCCTTTTACCATCAGCTTTCTTAAAGACTTTTACGAATGGCAGGCATGACTGCAAATCCCTTTCCTTAGTTCTGTGCTCTGGCCTCTTGTTATCCTGACATTTCCAAAGAAATATGTAAACTTCCTTCAGGTTCGTTCTTTCTATAGCAGATAAAAGTGGATCATTCTGTACTGATCACATATGTACCCCCTGAGCCCTTTATTGCTGTGTTTGCCCTTATATTTCTGGACAAGAATTTAAGAGAATTAGCTACTCTGATCATTGTTTGGATGATATTTAAAAAATAAAAGAAAAATAAAAACCTGCCTTTCAAGAGGATGTTCCAGGTTCTGAACCTGGCAACTGCATTTGAGTCAACCTGAATTATCGTGATTGAATGCAGCAGAGCATTCACTGGCAGATTAAAGACACTGCAACATGATATTTTGAACAATCACTGAAGGCTTTGGGTGAATAAGTCAACAAAACTGGCCCAATTTTATTTTAAAAACACCTCCTTTTGGATCCCCTGAAAGGCATCACCTCTCTCTTTGTAGAAAGCAGACATTTTCACACTAAGATTTGCATTTAGCTGTTCATGTTTTCAAAACATTATTTTTGCAACTTTTTTCTACTCCAAGATTTTAAGGCAAGAAAAGGTTTAATTGGGATATTAGAAATAATGGTCCTGTTTTTAATTAAACAGAAAACTAAATTTTGAAGCCCTTACAAATACCTATTTTCGAGCAGGTAGTTTCTGAACAGAATTTGGCTTTGTTCCTGTTTGTTGAAATGCTGAACTCATAAACCATGAAACAATTTGTTGGACTACAAATTAAGTAAGGATCCCTTTCCATTATTGCAGTTAATTCTTGAATGCCAGCTCAACACAAATGAAATTGGCTGGTAGCACACCTGTTGCAGACAGTGATAAAGTATCTTTCAGCCTTTTGCCTTGCACAGTTAAGATTTAAGAACCTGATTTGGCCAAGCCTGTTTAAAGCAATAACATCTTTTTTTTGCAGGTAAAACAGTACTTCATTCCACATTAGCAACAGACTGTTTCACTGATTGTGAGGAGGAGAATACCAATGAGTTTTAAAAATACATTAGAAATGTTTTACTAGTCCTTAAAATAAAACATTAAACTCAAGATTTGCAATCTGCTCCCTTTACAGCATTCATTGGGATAGATGTTAAGAGGCTATTTTTGTACGTAAAATGCTAATTCATGTGAATAGAGGTGATACACACAGGGTCCTTGTACAATACCTCCCCTCACAAACATTAATAACTTAAGCAACATTTTACAAGAACAGAGGCCTGTTCCCTCCATAATGTGTTAACATTACTGTATTTTCATAATTAGATAACAAAATCTAGCAATAAATACAACTATTGGGTGGTCTGATACTTACAGTTACATGCTAAAATGTGTACTTGTAAATCCAAAATCATTCCCTCTAATCCTCAGCCTCCCTGGTATTTTATCTCAAACCACATTACTCACTGTGTGTGATTCAGTTTAAAAGGTGCAATGTTTAAATTGATTATTATGCACCTCTTTGCAAAATAGATTTCTACAATATTTGACAGAGAAAAAGACAAAGAAGACACGGAATATTAATATCTGAATTACTTTTAAAAATTCGTACCTAGGACCCATGAGGCTGGACAGAGAGGCAAGGGTAGAAACCTTTTTTTTTCATAGCAGCTTAGGGAGTCATCTGTAAATTAAAAGCTTGGGCATGAATTCGATTAGTACCAAAAGGGCAATATTGAGGATGGTTAGTGTACTGGATCTCAGAAATAAATATCAGGCCTAATCTAGCTCTCATAAATGTGAATGGAAAGCTTCCACTTTATTTCAGGAGGAGATGTATCAGGCCCATGCTGCTAATTGCATTTTAGCCTCAAGCAATCTTGGCCTGAAAGTTAGCCCTGGGCACTGCAGAACTCCATTGTGTAGCTGTGGGAGCTCTGAGACTTGGATACACGTGTTTTTATCCATTTTGACACAGATAAATTTATGATTAGTCTCATACAGAAAACAGATTAGCTGTAGGCCTTAGAGACCTGAATTCTTTGTTATTCAGGGTTATATCCCTTGGCAGGGAAATTCACTTCCCTTGTCTTTGGCATTTGTCACCTCTTGGTCACGGTTTTTACCTCAATTTTTATCTTTGATCTAGTGATTTTTAA
This sequence comes from Dasyornis broadbenti, assembly GCA_013397935.1. NCBI lineage: Eukaryota > Metazoa > Chordata > Aves > Passeriformes > Dasyornithidae > Dasyornis > Dasyornis broadbenti. The sequence continues at coordinate 2,162,915 of VZRN01005540.1, forward strand.
CTTCTCTTCATCTGTGCGTCTGACTTTGTCTCAGTCCAGATGTCATATTTTGTGAGTAGGTAATGAAAGCTCAGCTGCCAGCTTTTATTACAAGAAAGTGCTCTCTCATATGTATTCTAGTATCCTGCATCAAAGCAGACTTTTATTTCAGAAAGATGCACCTATTTTTCCTCCGTCTCTCTAAGTCAAGGAAGTATTCCACGTGCCTTTCTGACAAAAAAAGGGCAAAACCAAATATACACCTATAAGCAATGTCTGCTGCTTTAAGAAAGTCTAAGCTAGAATTCAGTGAGGCTAAATCATGCAAAGTCTTTGTTACCGAGCAGGTATTAATGAAATATGAGCTCAGATGAAAAGGAAAAAATCTCAAATTACTTGATTTTAATACCTTCATATTCAACCAATAGGAAAAAATCTGAAGAAACCTTAGAAGAGAAAATAAGAGGAAAGGAGACCCCCTCCGCAGGTGCTACATCAAGGGAACTACCTCTTCAAAAATTATGTAATTAAGTCTCCTTTCAGTCTAATCTGTACTCTTCTCACTCAGTGTATAATAATTTTATCACCTGATTTAACCTGCTGTGAACTGGGGAGAAATCAGGTCCATCTTTCAGCACAAAAAGGTTTTGATTGAGGACTAAAATATTTATCCAAAATGAAAAAAGGAAAATAAAAAATAACAGGAAAAGTATCTATTGTCATGCCTGTCTCACATCACTAGCAGTTCTGCTATTAATATATAATATAAAGTATCTCCTTTCTGTAACAGAGAGGTGATCAAATGAAGCTAAATAGCCAGGCAAATAGACACCCTTTCTGCTTTTTCTGGTGTTGTAAGAGAAACAGGTGGAAGAATCTTCCTGAACTGAGCTCTGAAGGGGCTGCAGAGGGAAAACTTAATTTAGCAAATCCAAAATGAATTGAGAATGAATTAGACTGGAACATGTCATCATCTGTGAAGGCTGAATCATATTTCCAGGCTCGTGCAAAAGCAGAAACTGATGTGTCTAGAAATTCTGTAGAAAACTTGAATGTATCAGGATGACTGCCTCAAGTCACTTCCTCCCCTGTGGTACCAAAGCTCGTGTGTTGCACGTCACGCTGATGCCTGTTGGTGTCACAGATGGTGCCTTTCCGTCCTCCAGATGTAAAGGATCTGTAAACTCAGCCTAACTTGCATTAGCAACTTCCACACTTCTGCAACAGCTTCGGCACCACAGATTTCCAGTAGCATAGCCTAGCAAATTTGGTCCTTTTGCAAGCAAAAGGAACAGTTTGGGACTGTATATTTCACCTTCTGAGTGATACATTTGCTAAGCTGAGTTGCTTTGGTCTGCCTCAGTGGAACTTCAGTTTAAGTCAATTTGCTACTTAAAGGGAGAAAGAGTCCCCTGCACTCAGGAGTAACTCTGACTTGACTGGTACAGAGGAGATGTTACAATCTATACTTTCCCTGCACCAGTCTTGATGTCTAATGCCCCTGTTTAAAGAGAAAACAAAAAAATATCCCATTTTCCATATTCATTTTTACAGTTGTTTATTTGCTTTCTCATTTTTGCAAAGCACATTGAGCTCTCCTGATGAAAATCAGCCTGAATAAGACTGGATAAGTCTAGTTGCCTGACATACTGATGAAGTTAGTTTAGTTTCTGTCAAAACCAAACTCAAAAATCTATTCTGGCTGTCTGACTCAACAAATGACAGAAGTACATACTCAGATTTCTAAAATATCCATTGCAGTAGGCAGTGGTTACTACACGCCAACAAAAAGCATTGGTATGTTCAGCTAGGATACAGGAAGGCTAGATTCTCTTTCTATTTTTCCTTAATTATTCATGTGTGTTTTTTCTAATGAACAGGAGTAACCTTAAAATACTGTGCAAAGGCTATGGCCCCACAGAGCTCTCCACAGCTACTCTTTTTTGTACAGATTAAAAGTGTTTATTGAAAAGATGCTTTTTCTGTTGTCAGCATGCCTAGTGTAATGTAATTAAACTGGGAATTCAAGAGGAAGAGAATACCTTATGCCCCACAGTTTCAAAAATTTAATCTAGGAAAATTTTTCAGCTGGGCTTTTTGGCCCACTGAAGCCAAATTTACTAATAGATTCCAAGGAAGCATACTTGGTTTTAATAGCAGAAAACTGGAAGTGAGTTAGCTGATACATGTTGTCCTGTGTTAATGTGACAATGAAAAACTGATCCCTGGAAGTCAGAAATGTTAAGATTGTTGTAAAATGGATGAGGCTTTCTACTGCTTCTTCTTTCTTTTTTATTACTCTGTGCTCATGCCATTGATCACTTCTGACTATGATCAAAGTTATGTTTACACATAATGGCAGAGCAGCAACTCTGCTGCAGGCTCTGTGTAAAAGAATGCAGTTCAAGTCAGCTATTGTTCCTCTCGGTTTTGTCAGCTGTGGTAGTGGCTGAGACTTGGAAACCCTCCTCACTATGGACAGTTGCTTGGAAGGTCATACATCATGAGTTTCAAAGCTGAAGTGGTCTGCAACTGTTTTTGACTTCGGACTGGAATTCTAGGAATTAATCTACTGCCTTTTGAAGGCATTGAGCTACGTGTGCTAGCACTGGCTAACAACCTTTTGTCGCGTATTGGTTCATTTAGGAATCTCAGAACAGCGCAGCAGCAGAGAGAAAAGAGTCCTTTTAGCAGCTTTTGTTTGGACCTCTTAAGAGTGAACTTGGCAGCTTGTATCTAATGTAAAATATTTTCATTTAACTATTACACTGAGAGTAACTGAAGTCTTTGAAGATTTCTACTTCAGGTTGAATCAGAGTTGATTGCAACCATGAAAAATTGATCTGTAGATACCCTGTATTTATTCTTAAAGCAAACATGTAAACCCTACTTCTTGCTGGGTTACAAAGCAGAGATTTATGAGGTGCAGGAATAATTCACTTCTTTAAAGCTCAGATTTAAAAAAGGGTATTATTACATTTAATGGTAAACGTAGTTTTAAAAAAATGCAAAGTAGGTATTGAGAAACTGTGCTAGTACCATTTATTAAAAATAAAAAAACCCCACAGGGTGGGCTAAACTTGTGCATGTGCACACACACACTGCTGGAAAAAGGACAAATTATCAGTTCAGGTAACTGTTAAAGACATGTATTTTTTTTATGCTAACAAACTAGTGCAAAAAAAGAATTTACTTACTTCTGGAATAGGTTGTCACAACTTAAAGTAGTTCTCAGCAAGTACAAGTCAGGTGCTTCCAGTGCTGACTATGAAGCTGTGTAGGTTGAAGCTGAAAACCTGGCCCCTGGATGGATGAACACTTCAAGTTTATAAAAGTAAGCATGGTGCTCTAATGCTAGCAACTTCAAAGGAGTATTGCATGACAGAGTAGTTATCACATAGCTTAATGCTGCACTGTCAACCCTTCCTCATCTCTGGAATTTGGTGGTGCTGTTGCTGATGTTTTCGGGGTGGCTTTCAGCTGCCTCTCTGCATTACAGAAACTCGTAGTGATTCTGTTGCCTCAGTTTTTCAAATGTCTTCCTGTTACAGTAGTAATTACAAAGAAAAAGAGTATGCAATAAGAGCTACAATAACATTAGTGGTCATTAGAATTACATTAGAATATCATTAGCATCGTAGTCAGTGACTTTCAGGTTGTATTTAAAAAGTGCTCAAAAGCCACAATTTCCTTTTGTAGATCTGGTATCTGCTACAGTCCAACAACTCCCAATTTCTAAGGTCTTACCCATGTAAGTATGGAAAAAAAGCCAGTGCAGACCTGGTGCTTTTCCCTTAGATGTCTAAGCAGCACATTCTCTATTGCTTAAAAAAAATATCAAATCTAAAAGAATGTAATTTAATTCTCTATAGAATTAAAAGTGGAAGCTTTAAAAATACTTTGTTTTATCTTATCCAGTGAAAAAATCATGGTTCTTTCTATCACACAACAGACATCTTCAAATATTTCCCCTTAAATACTCCTAGAGTATTTTTTTTTACTGGTGGCATTGTGATCCTGCTACTACCTCAAAAGTGAAATTAAATGTATGCTTTCTCTCCTCTGCTGGAGAGCATTAAACACATGCATGCACATGCAATAGCATATCACTAAACCACATCTTGCTGGGTTTTTTTCTCTACAGTTCTTTGTCTTAACTAGCAAACTTGTCTTCGCATTCTAGGTCAGTGAGAATCGTTTTTGTTTTCTATAGTTGCAGCATCAGCCTAGTAGGTTGGTGGCTGACAAAAGAAGCTATCATTATATGCTTTTCTCCCTAGAGCAAAATGTATTCATTTTTCTTGGCTTCTTTAAATTATCCACAGACAATACTGCAAGGATTACCATATTATCAATAGACAATACCACAAGGATTAACATAACTTTTCTTCCAAAAGTACATTAATCTCTGACCTAAATCCTTCCGAAAGTTCACAAGAGGTGCTCACAAAATGTATGCCCAGATTGAGGGTATTTAGGAAATGTAACTGATGTCAGAGAGAAGGCAATACCTGAGTATAGGTAAGAGCAGTGGCCAAAAAGTGCTATTATTTTACAACAATTTGTCTTTCTCAAATTCTTGTGTCTTTTACTGAACACTTCTATGGTGATAGTTTGCTGGTGTAGACTGGGAGTAAGTACATGTGCACTACTAACTCTGCTGCCAAACACAGGTTCCTAAAACACCTTTTATATACAGTGGACAGAGCAGAGAATGCCCCCAGCTACAAAAAGCAGAGCATAAAGATCAGCTAAATAACATCTTCATGTTTAAGTAGCATGTAGGCGTCTTCTGAGGTTTCTTCCTTCCACTCACCCCATAAGATGTCTTAGAAATTATAGTCCTAACTATAACATATGGGCGGACATAGGAAGTGCGAAGGTTTATCTGTGGCACAGGAGTGCTTCCACCACCAGGCCGAAAGCTGAAGGAAAGGTAAAGGAAAGTGAAGGGAAGGAGCATGGCTTCTTGGTTTTCTCAGGAAAGACTCTGCAGATCAGACAGAGAGACCCCACATGGACCGGGGAACAGGGACAGGTGGAGGACATCTAGCAGCCTCAGCAGTGAAATCTAATCAGTGCAAATTACAGAACACTGAATCAGCTGTCCCTAGAACTATCAAAGGAGAAGGACAGGACCACTGAACCTGGTTTATAACCCACAAACATGAATCAGAAACTCTCTTTGCACCACCATGTAAACTAAAGTGGACTCCTGCCTGTGGGATGCAGGAAGGAAGAGCATTTTGGGATCATGTAAAACCTTTTATGGGGTGTTTTAAGGATTTTTTTTGGGGAAGGAGCAAGGTAGGTACAAGAGGCATAAATATGAGAAAATGAAAAGGAGTTTAAAAGGGACTAGTCATGCCCAAACAGGTTACTGGCAGCACAGTTATCCTATCCCCTAACTGAATCCAATTTCCACTTGTTTTAAATGCATGTGCACTCTTTGTTAGGGATCTGTGTGCAGGACCATAGATGAATAGCAAGCCAGTTTGGCTGAGTGGTGGGAGGTTATGCCAAGTGCCAGTCAACATGAGAGGCATGAGGCTGAGGGGACTGTGGGGCCCAGGCCAGCTGCTGCAGAGGTGCAGCTCTAGAGACAGCACTGGCTGTGGTGCAGGCTGGACACCACAGACCCCTCTGAGTGTGCATCAGACATTCGTGATTCGCTGTGAAGCAGACGGCTTCAAAGACTTCAGTTACTCTCAGTGTAACAGTTAGATGCAGTCATTTAATATCAGATCCAGCAGCCGAATTTACTCTTAGAGGCCATGTGTCCATCCAAACTGCTAGAAGGGATTTTTCTCTCAGCTACTCTTTTGAGAATCTCATATGAACCATCAGATGGGGGTGGGAAATACGCCCTACGTCCTGAAGTCCACTGGGTCTGGGTACCTCTAGCAATAACAAGCCTGTGTAATTACTTCAAAGGACAGTGTTGGGGAAAACCGAACCTCCAGGACTTCAGCTGATACAAGTCAAATGCCATCAATGTAATTACTCTATCTGAGGCACTGATTCAGCAATGTACTTAAATAGATTGCGAAAATTAAGCAAAAGTTAAATTGTGCATCAAATCACAAAGAAAATATTAATCTTAAAATGGTTTATGCATATATTTGTACTTGGGATGGGCATTCAGCTTGCCTCCAGTAAAGCTTTGTCTGGTGGGCTTCCTATCCTTTAGGACATTAAATCTGGAATATTTTTCACAGAGTAATGATATCTCTTCATTATGACAAAACGGTGAATTGCACCTGAATGATTTTTAGGCACTACAATTAAAACACCTGAGACAGTTCTCAGCTGCCAGGTCTATTGTCCTGTCTCGCTTCACTTTAGAATCTTGCTGATATTTTTCAACACCCATCTTGGCTTTATATTTAAAACTGATTTTTTGCAGTTCTTACAACTAGAAAATACTATAAGATAAGGAAAGGTACGACTTGATAGAGCACCCAGGGCTGTCAAATATTAGCCTGATAAGATTACTTACTTCCAGAGCATTTTTGAGTTTTGAATTTAAATGTGCAAGTCAGAGATTCCAGTGCAGTCACTGAGACTATGTGTGCTTAAAGATGTGACACTAAATACTTCCCCAAAGGAAATATTCCTTTTCTCCAAGGACCTCTCCGTGAAAGGAGTCTTGGTTTTGAGATATGATATGTTAATATATAAAGATATTAAAATCCAATGCTGATGTGTTTGTTACTCAGTTTGGAGGGGGGAGAAAAAAGGGAATCTGAAATTAGAAGATCTCTGTCATTTTTCAGGGACCAGATCTAAAGTGTAGGTATTACCCCTCTCCAAAACATATCATACTAGCAGCGTGTTGTGTCCTTTCCTGGAGGACAGATGTTAACCACCATGTTCTCACTCACCTCCTCCCCACCTGCACACACAGACACACTCACACACATATATATACATACAAACATACAACCACAGCGTCACTTAAAAAAATAAAATTGGACTCTGTTTAAATAAAGCCAAATAATACCTCTGCTAGTTTTTCTGCAAAATACCCACATTAAATTTCTATATTTTGTGTAGAATCTGTCCCAATTGAAATAAGATGCTCTTTAACTTTGCAAAAAACTAATAGACACAGCTTGAAGTACATATCAATATAAAGAACATCTCATACACTGATTACAAGATAAAATATCATCATTAAGAGGTAGGAGACTTGCATAGGAGTCGACTGATTAAAGCAAAAAGACAAAACAGTTCTAAGACATAATTGCTTTCAATTAATTTCCCAAAATGAGCAGAAGTCAGGAGAGGTGGACATTTAATGGAAACAATTCAGTAGCCTGGAGAATAGCCTTAATTAAATGTTTTTTATTCAATATTTTGTCTTAGGGGGCAGGAGGAAAATGATATTGCTTCTTACTCAACATCAAATAATTTCCAGGCATCTAATCTGTAGTAACAGAATTTTTCAATTTGCAATTATGATATGGCCTTGGCCTTTTGCAATTACCTCCTTTTTTCAGACACAATGAATACCTACCATTCACATTAATACATTGTTTCAGTAAAGAAAAAAAAAAAATAGAAAAATAAAACTTGCCAGAGTATTTAATACCATAATCTCTTCATTAAGCAATAAAACCTATTTATGGCCGTTTGGTCAGGTGAGAAAGAGTTTACTGGTGCAGTTGCTCTGATCAGCGCTCAGGACACTCACCCAAGACTGTCCTTAGCTGATGGATTGTAGCAGTGCCAGAAGTCTGACAAACACATTACTATCAAATCCATCTGCAGCAAGGCAGCTCCTAAGAGAGTTATTGTAACAGTTTATGTTGTCACCTTCCACTCTCACTTTTAAAGCTGCTTAGGGCAGAGTGGAAACACCCAGATTCCTTTAGCTTAAAAGCAGTGTGATTTCAAGGACAGAGCGAAATTTATTTATTCTCCTGTCCTTTTTCATTCAATGCAGTGAAACTGTTTACAGAGAAGCAGGATGGAGACATATAGATATCCTAATGTAGAAAAAAATGAAATAAAAACTAACGTGATAAGCTTATCTTTTCCTTAGAAACTGTAAAGTAACATATGCAGAATGCAATACCAATTTCCAAAGTGAAAACTTTCACACAGAATGGCTTATCTGCTAAACAGAAATAAAACATGCACTGCCCGGGTGTTCTTAAAATGCTACTTATTTTCAACTTGACTGTGAATAGAGAGAGAAGTAGCACAAACTTTGTCTTGCTTAATTTTCTTCACAGAAAAAGAAGGTGACAAGGAATTTGCTTTCTTTAAATACAGGCTTTGAAACTCTCTTGTTATCAGAGGGTGAAAAAGGGTTTGTTACTTATTAACTGACTTTTCTGTGAGATACCTCTCGCCCCTTGCTTACAGTAGTAATATCTGGCATTTAAAGACTGTTATTTTAAAATAGTTTCATAATTATTTGTCTGTGACATTGATTCATTTTTACATAGTACTGATCTTCTGTAGTAATGAAGACCTAACAAAGAATTTTGTCTCACAGGAATTGTCACACAGCTAATGGCTTAGTTAAAACTGATCTTAAAGTATGCTGGAAGTCAAAACCAGGTATATTTCCAGGTTGTATCTAGGTCAAGATATATACTTCTTTACTGTAAAATTTTCAATTAGAATTGGAGATCTAGTCTCTGCAAATACACTCCTCAACACTTTAGGGATTTTTGTTCTGGTTCCTCATTTCATTTGTGACAATTTGCACATTTAACAGTCTAATTACATTTCCAGGTTAGCTATTTTAGTTTTGTTCTCTTAAATCTAAGAAAACTCGAGTTTTTACAATAGTCTATTCCTATAAATAAAGCTGTACTCAGCAATATGTATCTGTACTCTAGTATCATTGGTGTTGTTCTGTTGGACTTAATTTATTTGTTTCTTGTGTACAAGAGGCTCCAATGACTCTTTCATAACTCATTATGTGATTGAGATATTTGGACTGACCCCATTCTATAACTTTTACCATCATATTGATGCTGCTTAGACTTCCTGTATGTCAAAATATGTCTAACATAATCTTTATCATCTTAATTCTGAAAATGTTAGGTGTTTCTAACACCATCCTTTCTGTCATTCAAGCCTGTAATTGACTTTGTTTTTACCTGAACTTTGCCTTTGAAATACACATCTGTGTGATCTTTAAGTATTTTTGATCCATCTGCCCTAAGACTTCCAACATATGAAATTTCTTCTTTTTGTAGCACCTTTTGCTTTATTAAAACAGTTTTAAGTAAGTGTTTCTGGTATCACACACTCTCTTGTTCTTAACTTGTCTTGATGAAGTTTTTTTTCCACAAGATGTTGAAAAAGCCACTTGTCTCCGTGAGGCACCTGTTGAACACCCATTTCTCTCCTCTCTCAGCACACATTACTCTGAAACTAGAGTTCCCATGACAGCTTTAGCAGATGTTTCTGGCTTCACTCAGTATTCAGTTGAGACTGAATCTTGCTTGAATTACAGGCAAGCAGGAGCTCCTAGCACAGTTTTTCCTAACACACTGTGTGCCCATTATACCCCAAACAGCAACCCAAAGCTGTAATTCTCTTCAGGGCTGATATGTGCCACATCAGTCTTCGCCAAGTGCCAGGAGACCCACCCTGTTACTCTCCTTACCTTGCTACAACACTGACTCATGATTTCCACATAAAGGCATCTGAAAAGGCAAGAATATATTTTTCCATTAATGACTGCGAGGACCCATGAGATTAAGGAAGGAGAGGAGTTGTATCATTGTTTTTGTTTCTTCTTATTCAGTTCTGACCTTTAGTTCTTCCTCCCTTCTTTTAGATAAATTCTGTGGATAATATAATAAAAAAAACCCCCAAAATAAATCCCCAAACCAAACAGCAAACATTGTGCACTTGTCCTTAGAGATAAAGCTGGTGCTGTAGAAGTCTCTTTTGAGGCAGGAGGAGAAGAACTGGAAAATGTATGTGTACCCAGTTATTATTTTTATTAACATATCATGTCCCACTCTACTCTGTATTGGTGCGGCTCTCCTTGAATCCTGTGTGCAGTTTTGGTTACAACAATATAAAAAAGACATTAAGATGTTAGAGAGTGACCAAAGGAGGGCAACGAGGAAGGTAAAGGTTCTAGAGGTAAAGCCGTATGAGGAGTGACTGAGGGCACTTGGTCTGTTCAGCCTCAAGGAGAGGAGACTGAGGGGAGACCTCACTGTTACAGGAAGTTACAACTTCCTCATCAGGGGAAGAGGAGGGGCAGGCAGTGATCTCTCTGCTGTGGTAACAGTGACAGGACCTGAGGGAATGGCCTGAAGTTGAGTCAGAGGAGGTTTAGGTTGGATGTCAGGAAAAAATTCTTCCCCCACAGGGTGGCTGGGCACTGGAACAGGCTCCCCAGGGCAGTGGTCACAGCACCAGCCTGACAGCTCAGGAAGCATTTGGAAAATGCTCTTGGGCACATGGTGTGATTCTTGGGGTGCCCTGTGCAGGGCCAAGAATTGGACTTGATGATCTTGATAGTTCCCTTCCAACTCAGCATGTTCTGTGATTCTGTGATCACCGCGCTGGTAGCATTGTTTTACTATTTTTGTAGAATACTTGCAACGAATTTCTGCTTCTTTAAATCAACTGCAAAAGAAGTCTTGGCACCTGGATAAACTAGTTTCCTTGCTAGCAGAAGGCATCAGGCAGGTTCATACCACTGGGACTATATGACACGGAATTCCTTTCCAGCATCTTCACACTTCTGGGATGACACAGGTCTTCTGCTCTTTTTGTCTTTTTAGTGAGACCGCGACTGCGGTGCAGAGTGGAAACACTGACCTTTGAGACATATCAAAGGACAAAGATCTGCTGAAATGTCTCCAGAAAAACTTGGGCACAGCACAATTGGTGGCAGGCCTGCTTCAGTCAGGTTCATGCCACCCAAAGAGGTAGAGAATTAGTCCCTCCACCATGGGCAGGCTCCTCTATCACAAGAAGGTGCTGGTGTAAGTTAAAGCAGAGGCCAAGCACAATGTCAGACAGATATGTGTGCATGACTGGAACAATCATGATACAGCTGTTTTGAGGAGAAAAGTCATAGTATAAAAACAGGCTCTAGGTATTTTTTGTCCTGAAAGGTGCAATCTCTCTTGCAATTAACCAGATAAGAAAGTAATTTGTACCTAAGAACATGAGCTTAAATCTTTTTTTCTTATGGGAAAGAGTCTTCAAATCTTTAGTGTGTTTCACTCCTTAGATTCTTAACGAATTCTTAGATTCAAGTGTGTCTTCAATCCCAGAAAAATTTTTGAAATTGAAGATAATCTGAGTTGAAGGCAATCTCTGCCGCATAATTCTAAATGGACTTTCAGGGGTCTCTTCTGTTCCCCAGCCCTTCTGTACCTGTTCATCTTAATTGTCGTAAGATATTTTTGTGAACGTAATGCACCAAGTGCTTTCTGACACTTACTTGGTGAAACACAGAACTCCTAAATTACACTTAGCTTTATTTCATAGCTATTTGCAAGGCAATTGGCATTGTATAATGCATGAAAACACAGTTCACCGAGCTGAAGTCTAGTTTTCAGTACTGTTCTGACATATATTTTATTATTAAAATGATTTTAAAATGCCCTTTGTGTATTTGTCTAACAGCTTTTTCACAGAGACAATCTGAGCTTCAGCACTGCAATGGAAGCAATGGCCTTGTGGAATCCTGCATGATTTTTTTCCCCTTGACCTCATCTTTCCTCATGGTGGCACTTAATACAGCACAACAAAGGAATTCCAAATTTCAACACAGCATAACACAGATTGTTTTTGTCCTCACAGGCCTTTCTTTTCCTCTTGAGAACCGAAAAAAGAAGAGCCATATAATGGCTGACTTCAAGAAAAATTTTATAGCTTCTGAATGCTGAATGCAGTGCATAAATAACTGATTTTTCTTTTCCTGTATTGGGATTTGAAAGATGGAGTGTGCTGACATAGGTATAATGTCAAGCTTGTGCAATGATTTTTGTACTTTTAAAGTACAGCCAGTATACTGGGTATGTGTATATATATATGTATATATCGTAAAGTCAGATTTTCAGTTAATTTTCCCAGGCTTCTGTTTTATAATGAAAATGAACACAGTTGCTATCTTTTCGGGAGATATATGCCAGTTAAGGAAAAGGAACCTCAGATTTGTATGTGTTAAAGGAAATGGCCTCCCAGAGTTTTCCTTATACCTCAGCCTCCATTGCACACAAAACACTAAAGAAGATCGTGTTTGAATATCAGATGGTGAGAAGAAAAAGTTTTACTGCACTTTTCCCTGCTGCCACTCCTTCTGCTGGGGGGAAGCTCTACATCCCTTGTACATCTGCCCTTCTGAGTAGGATGCTCTTTTAAACTGGGGAGCTGCCTTACTGCTCTTCTTTTGGAAAATACTGTGACATTTTTGGTATGTGACAGTACTGGCCAATTTTGAGATTCCAGACTCACTGCAGAATTCTATGAAAGCAGCATGTATAAGATTTCCAGTGGTTTTATTTATTTTTTTATTTGTATTTCCCACTCTCTTCAAAGCCTGTCCCAAGTTATTTAGCAGTAGGAATTGAACTGAAAGTTTGTAATCTGGTAAAAGCTGTTGGATTTTTAAGAAGCTGATGAATCAGGTCCTCAAACACTGAATCTTAGTGTGTTTGCCTAGATCAGTAAGTGGTTTCTCTGGCTCCATTCCTAGACATGAGCTTTATTTTTCTGATCCCTTTATGACAATGAGACTCCAGGGCTGACTCCTCAGGATTTTGTGGAGCACACCGCCTTGATTTCCTCAGCTCACTGTAGTTAATATTGTTTATGTAGATTCCATCCATGAGGCTGTTCTAGATTTATGGTTTAGGAACAGGCTCACAACCTAAAAAGAATCCTCAGTCATAATCACTTTCTCAGCTTTAACCCTATAGAGAGCTATTAACAGACTTCACATCCGAACCATTGGTTGGAGTTGTACTGCTAAATAAAGGGATTCTTCACTTTCCTGAGATGAATGATAATACAGGGTAATACATGTCCACAGTAGATCATATTCAGCTGTAAGTCAGTGTCTCACATGCTGCTCCGTGGCTCTAATATATGAGTAATTTCTGTGAGTAGTTTTTCGGTTCCTGCAGTAAAGTGAGGATAATGTTACAGCTTAGCAGAGTGTTGAAACAGAAGGGAGGGCATGCAGTGGTGTGCTAAGATACCAGATACTGTTGGAAGACCTCATACAGCAAAGAGAAACAAAGCTGGTGCACATTTTTCCCTTATGCCTGTTGAGTTCATTGACCCCTACTGGTGCATGCCCTTGTGTGAATCACGGCCAGGCACTGTCCAGCGGAAATCTAGTTTGCTTCAGCCACACTCATGCCTTGTGAATGTGTTAGAAATCAGGCTGAGGGGATGATCAGCCCCCAGCATTCAGCTTGGTTTTGTTTTCAATATAACCACTGAGCCTGTAACCTGTCTCAGTGCTGCAGCATTTTCTGATGGCAGCTGGCTCCTCAGGCATCTGCACATGTGAGTCACAGCTCAGCCTGGGATCCTGGGCTTCCCAGTGCCCCCTGAAAGTGCATTATGGCCACTGCATGCCCGAAGGGAGAGTGGAGTTCCCTTCTGCAGAAAAGAGAGTGTGAAGAGAGGAGTCAAGGTGCCAAACTTTGTCCCTGCCGTGGGAGCAGACACAGACGGGGTATGCCCCTAGAACCAACAACAGAAAAACACATCCAAGCCCAGAAGTGAAGACACTGTCACAGTTAATCACTGCAAACTTGTGCAGACTTCTTCATTGCCCAAAGCTTCCTGTTGTACTGTCAGGCCCTTGGGTATGTGTCCTATCATGCACATTTGTTTCCTTGCTTTGCCCTTGTGCATTTTCTAGTGCCATTTCCTTTCCCTGTAGAGAAACTAGGGGAATGGCACCTCCTAGATTAAGCTGACTCATTACTTCAAAGTCTTTCTACTGAACAATGTTGCATTATTCATTTATTTCAATTCACACCTGTGGCACACAAAACCTGAAAATCCTCAGAGATCTTCTGAGTTGCAGCATTATCTATAACATCAGTAATTCTCTGTAAGTTGCTAAAAGGTTAAAAAGCATTGAAGTTTCAAAAATTTTTAAAATTATTTCTCCACAGATTGTGCTGTGTGCACACATTATGCATTAGTCTAACCACAAATGCCATAAGGTTCTACACAGATCTTGGTAGGATGGGCCACTACTCCCATTGTCTTCAATGAAATGTAAAGTTAAAATACTGAAACGTTGCACTTTTAAATGATCTCTGTGCCTGTGTTTCAATTTCTTTCATGTTTGTCAAAATAATTGTTTTGTTTATTCAAAACAATGTGAGAATGGTTCAGTGTCCCTCCCTGTCTCTGACACCAGCAACTCATACACCTCTGGCATATGACTCCTCTCAGGGGCTCAGGGACACATCCCTGAGGGCAAACTTTCCTTGGCATCAAACCATTCTTTTTGGATGAATTGTCATCATTGCTTAACTGCCAAGTGGATACTTTGGAAAAGAAAACCCAAACCTTTCAGAAGGGCTTGTTTACTAAATTGTGGACCATTTTGAACCTTTCAATTTCTCCATCATTTCTTTCCACCAACGACAGCTTAAACAGTTTCTGACTGTACAACTGCTGAGCAGGAATTTATAGAGAAACAACACTTTGTCTTTTCTCATCACAAAGTGTGCTGTTGTTGTACTACACATCCTCTCCAGACAAGGATTTGTCTTCATTGCTCTGGGATTTTTTTCATGTGAATAATATTTTTGGCTGGGCTGAGCACAGTCTTTGTTTCCTAAGTCCCAGGATGGCTGTAATTCTGTGCTAACATAACCCTCTGATGCATCTCTCCGAAGATAAAAATTATAGTCATACGATATGAGAAAATCTAAAGATACAGAAAAGGTTCTTAGAATGTTTGTTGATGACTAGCAAGCAATATTTTCGGGAGTGGTGTAGCTTCCTTTCTTTATTGGATCATATAATAAAATTTTCCCCAGAGATAATTATCCATAAAATGCTACTTTCTTTTCTGAGAAAAAAAGTATCCGAGCAGTAACATGAAGTCTTGAGAGCCATAAGTACAGGATATTTACCAAATTGTATTCTTGGTTCAAGTCCCCCTTTTCTTAGTATCTGGCAGGGAAGAGAAAAACTGTATTAAGGTGAGTAATTCTAAGCATTCTTTATGTTTTTCCTGGATTATCTTACACTGCCATGACAAATTTTGTTGTGCAGTTAATAAACTAGAAATTATGTTTGACCAGCTATATGTCCAGCCAAAACAGTTCTCAATGGGTAATACAGTTGCCTGAAAAAGATGACATTTTAGAAGTATATCTATTTATTTACATTAGTGTAGAATATTATTAAGTTTTCAGTTACATGTGTAAAGAGAGAACCTGGAAGTAATAACTGTATCCTAATAAAAAATTGCAGTTTTGAGAAGTAAACTCTAGGTGTTATGGGTACTGGTAAATTAATTGACCAGTACTTATATATTCCGTAGTCAGCAAATTATTGTTAAAATCTTCGACATGTTTGAGAGGCCAGACAAAGGAAGGCAGCGACAGACTGGGCAATTAAGTGAGTGAATCTTATTAAAGTTTTCTCTGACTGGAAATTAAATGCCAAGTAAGTGAATGGAAATGCATGATGAAGAGAATTCAGAAACAAAACCTATAAACAATTTGGCTGTGCCTACACTTGCCATTCCAAATACATTTCTCAGCATAGTTTTAATGGTATTAGAGGTGTTTAAGAAAATGCTAAAATAAACTAAAAAATCCAGGCACACTTGCAGAAATTTAGTGAAGAGTTGCAAGTGTCTAAGAAATTGAAAGGCTTTTATGTCCAAATGTTTCATGAGAAACAATTAGGATTATTTTGTGTTTAAATTTGGAGCATTTATATATATAAAAAAAATATTTCTGAGCTTGTTGGTTTCTTTGGGGAAAAAAAGAAAGATGTTGAAGCCATTTGAGAAAGAAGATAGAAACTTTCAAAACTGAAGGATTTTTGGAGTACAGACAGATTGTCTAAATTTTAGACTTCCAATTCCTGTATGCTGGACTATATTCTTAGCTGCCATATTTCAGTGAGACAATAATCGTGGCTTGTAAAGGTCATAGAATCCAGTCTATTGAAAGATAAAGGTGCAAATAGTTACCAGAAAAGCCTGTATTGGCTGCTGGGCATCCCAAGGGCAATGCTGAAGCTCCTGATTCCAAACAGAACAGCAGCTGTTGAGCAGCAGCTGCTTCAGCATTCAATTGATCCAGGCACCATGAACTTCTCTAGCTCAAAGGCAGGAACAGTAGCTCTTTTTTGGTGTGAATTTCTTCATCTTCTACCAGCCAAGTTATGGGTGATAGCCTTGCACAGTAAATGCAACCAACTCTCGTTAACATTTCAGTCATTCCTGAAGCCAGAGGCATTTGTACAGCCATTGCTTCACCAACTAAAGGAAGCTTCAGCGTGGCATGTGGCATCTTCGTTTCTCTCCCCTCTTAATTTAATGGCCTATTACCTGCTTTTTGTAAGTACCTTTTTCTCAGGTAGGCTAATTGCCATGACAGTGTTGTAACTGAATAGAAATATGAGTTTTATGTGTTAATTGTGTCTTTATTCTGTTTTCTGTATCATTAATCTGCTATTATCACTTACATAGAAGAATGGATTGCATAGATCTAAAATTCCATCTGATGCTTCCAAATAGTCTTCATATACTTTCATGCTGCTTCTTCAACCTTATTGTATAGTTGTTATTTATTCTCCTTATTCATATTTTTCTGATTGCAAGCCTTTTATTGTGAGTATTTTTTTCTTTTGATTTTCAAATCTGAACCATGCTGGGTAGGTGGAAATGGTTACGGGTCTCAACTTCCGTTCAGTGACTGGATAAGTAGGTACCAAATGGGGATTAGAAGCAGGTATTTCAGAAGGAAGAGCCATCATACAGGGATACATTGACAAGCTGAAAGATCTGCAACTCATACAATGCATGATGTCTAACAAAGAGAAATGCAAAGTCCTGCACCTGGGTTTGAATAATCCCGAGCAGCAGTAACAGCTGAGGGATGAATGTCTGGAATGTAGATAATTTGGGAAAGACCTAGAGAGCTGTGAGGAGCAGGCTGAACATGGGTCAGCTGTGAACCCATGCAGCAAACTCTGTGTTAGCTGTATGGATCCGTAAGAATATATGCAGCAGGTGATAAGGTGTGATTATTTAGACCACGCATGAAATAGAGTGCTCAGTTTTGGTCCACCCTCCGTTCAAAAGACATACAAAACAGGGTCACCGAGATGGCTGGAGAAAAGTTTGAAAAAGTTGGGAACATTCAGCCTAGGGAAGAGAAAGCTCAGAGGGGGATCCAATCACAGCCTTTCAATACCTTAAAGATAGCAACAGAGAAGGAGAAGCTGCTTCCTGCACAAGGATGCACAGGACAAGAGGCTGTGGGCCCAGGGGCAAATTCTGTCAAGATACATGAAATAAATCTTTGTGGTGAGAAAAATTAAACATTTTAAAAAGTTATACCGAGAACTGGTGTGGTGTGCTTCAGCAGAAATATTTGTACTTGTCTTGCCAGGGCCACAGATAACCTCATCTAAGACCCTGCTTTTACCAAATGATCAGACCAAGTGCTTTTCAGGTATCCCTACTGTCCTGGGCTGTTCTGTGGTTCCGGAGCTCAAAGTAAAACTCTGACAGAGAGGAGGTTTAAAGAATCCTTTCAGAGCTTTAATCTATCAGGGGAGATGTCAGATAATCAGGATTAATGAATTTTTTAAAAACGCAGAGACTTTTCATGTCTGAATCATCCAGGTCTTGCTTGAGGCACCAATCCTTGGAAAGGGAAAGATGCTGTTTATTGGCCGCACAGTTTAAATGTAATTTTCTCTTGTCACATTGAGATAAAATAATTGCTTGCACATTCCTGGTTGCAAAAGGTTTAGTAACATTCTTGCCTGGCTAATTGTTTGATTCTGTGATAATTCTTTGGCAATGACAACAGAACCATATCCCCAATCTGTACAGTATGTAAAGTGATTTTCATCCAACAAATATATCAAGGGTGTTCCATTAGTCAGATTATGATTTTCTGTCTTTATCACAGTCATTGATCTAGAGTAATTACATCCAGTTCTTCTGGATGTGGATCTTTCCTTGCTCAATTTAATCAACTCTGTGGAAGTATAAACCTAGCAATTTTTAAATTGTGTAATTTAAATTTTGTTTTCAGAGGGGGAATATATGTTATTTAGGGAGAAATAAGAAGAGTAATTAAAAATTATTTTAAAAATATAAAAATCTATTTTGCTTTGCAAGGTTCTTTCCCCATCAACTTGTATTTCACATTGTAAATATTTTGGAAAAGAGCCTTGATTTTTCAAGTCAAGATTTTCTTTTTAGTTTTTTTTTTCTCCCCCTTTTACCATGTATTCTACTTTTGACATTTTATTACAAATGAAAAAAAGGAAAGAAAAAAGTCAACAGAAAAGCCCAAAAAACCCCCCTGGAGTTCTGCATCCAGTTGGGTCTCCCAGGGGAAAACAGACTTTGCTCAACCAAGGCAATTGCAGGGGGACCCTCAGGATGGTCGGGATGGGAGCAGTGGCCCTGTGAGAAGGGGCCGGGGAAGCCTGGCTTGTTGCAGGGTCCCAGGAGCCACCTGCCTCTATCCACAGATAGAGGAGACTGTTGAGGCCAAGGAGCTCAGCTTTTCTCAGCAGCATGAGGGACAGTGGACAGGAAACACCAGAGCTCCAGGCTGGTGCAAGTAGTTAAGAAGTGAAACAGGGAGTCCAGAGAGGTTGGGCAGTCACCATCCTTGTAGGTCTTTCAAGAAAAAGCCCTGAGAGGCCTGGTGTGATCTCATACCTAGCAATACTTGGAACACAAGCCTGGACTAGAAATCTCTTGAAGCCTCTTCACATCTGAATTATTCTGTAATTTTAAGATATGCAAAAAAAAAGAGACTGCCTTAAAAATGAAAAATGAAAGAGAAGTGAATTTAAAACATATTTATGTGCACATTTGTCCTCACCCTGTAAGGAAATATAAATTAATTTCTGCTTTAAACTTAAAAAAAAATCCAACAAAACTTCATATTCTAATAAAAAATGGAACAAAATTTGGTTTTTTTTGTTTTTTTTTTTAAATTAAAACAATTTCTAGAGAAAAAAATGTTTCTGTTCAGTTTGTTTCTGAGTGCTTACTGAAACCACTGAACATCTTATTTGATTCTTGTTTTGCAGTTAGATTAATACATACAGAGCTGATCATGAATAATCTGATACAGGATCAGACCCTTAACATTTGATGCCTCTGCATGTTCTGGCTGTTTACCAGGTTCTTCTTTTCCTAAAACAATGCTTCTTGGAACATTGGCACTGCTACACACGCATTTACACAAAATTAAATCCTATTTTTCTTTTTTGCAAGCAGTTGTATTCATAAATCTCAGTGAACTAAATATTTTTAGTGAAGTGGAACAAGACTCAGCTTTCCAAAACAAGCATACTGAATCTTTGAGTGAAGAAGGGTGGTTTTTCTTTTAATATTTTTTGTTTGCTTGTTTGTTTGAATGATAACATTCAGCTGCCCAGAAGAAACTGACAATTTTTAAAATTATTTCATACATTTTGTTATGTATCAAAAACATCAAATTGGACAAAGGGTGTAGAAAATCCTCTCATTTTTGAGTGATAAACCTTGAGCTTATTCCACTGTTGCATGCATCAGGCATTGGAAAGTTAAGACAGATGGCATTGAAATTCTATCTGGATGATTACTTCTCACAAGCTTTTTAGGTATTTCAAGTTTGTTGAGGTTTTTTTGTTTTGGTTTGGGCTTTTTACAGAACATAGTTTTTATGGAAACCTCGCTTACTGTGTCATTTGCAAGTAAATATCCCATTCCTACAACAGGAATGTGGTGTTCCTAAGACAATTGCCTGAATATGTGATAGTCCTTCCAGTTTGTGCAGGGATTTCACACAGACTTCTAAAGACATTTGAGCGCCTTCTTTTCTTTCATATGAAAATGTCTTCCAAGCATATCTCCTATTCTATGTCATTTGCAAACAAAACCCTTCTAAAATCACTATGTACAGTCAAAAGCCAGAAGAAATGAAAAAAAATAATTTCCCAGTGGAATTCCTTAGATGAATGATTTCATATTGTTGCAATTTATCATGCAAAGTCTTAGCATAAGATTTCACAGGGTGATGTGAAATGACACTAGATTTCATTTAATAAGGGCCAATTTAGACTGGCTGAAAGCTGGTCTGAGGCTTCTTGTAAACTCATGTATCCTCTTGTAAGTCTTATGATTTGCACTTTCACTCTGCAGAAATACATAACAAAAATTTTGAAAGAAAATATCTAATTTTTTTGAGGACAGAATTTAAATTCATTTTTCAGCTCTGGTATTTGAGTTAGAGAGGAACTTATCTTAATGCATAAAATAGAATATTGGAATTTTTTAACACCACATGCCTCATGTTGTGTCTGTGGGTAAACATGTATCTTTGCCAAAATCTGATGGATTGTTTTTGCCTTCACAAAAGTCAGTATCTCCTATGAAAAATTTTCAAAAACCTTTAAAGAGAAAGTAATGTAAAATTATGTTATGTATCCAACACCACTTTTGGAGACTCTTAGAAGGAATAATGTGATATAGATGATTATTTGTGCCATTAAGAAAATATTTTTTAAAACTTTGTTTTCCATAGAATCACAGAATCATTTAGATTGCAAAACACCTTTGAAATCTTCAAGTACAACCTTTGGAATTGTCAACCAGACCAAATGCCTCAAACAGTTGTTTCTTAAACACCTCCAGGGGTGGTGACTCCATCACCTCCCTGGGCAGCCTATTCCACCATTTAACAACCCTTTCCTTATCAACTCTTTCCATGAAGCCATTACTCCTGATGTCCAGCCTGAACCACCCCTAGCATAGCTTGAGGCTGTTGCAGAGGGTGATAAGGTCCCCACTGAGCCTCCTTTTTCTCCAGGCTAAACACCCCCAGCTCCCTCAGCTGCTTCTCATCACTCTCGTGCTCCAGACCCTTCACCAGCTCAGTTGCTCCAGCCCCTCAATGCGTTTCTTGTAGTGAGAGGCCCAAAACCGAACACAGGATTTGTGGTGTGGCGTCACCAGCATTGAGCACAGAAGAACAATCACTGCCCTGGTTCTGCTGCCACACTGTTGCTGATCCAGGCCAGGGGCCACTGGTGTTCTTGGGCCCCTGGACACACCTGGCTCATGTTTCACTTGCTGTCAACCAGCACCCCTGGGTCCTTTTCCCCTGGGAGGTTTTCCAGCCACTCTTTCCCCAGCCTGTAGCACTGCATGGGTTTGTTGTGGCCAAAGTGTAGGAGTCAGCACTTGGTCTTCTTGAACCCCATGCCACTGGTCTCATTTCCTCTATCCAGCCTGTCCAGGTTCCTCTGCAGAGCCTTCCTATCCTTCAGCAAATCCTGGCTGGTGTCATTATTGAATTTACTAAGGGCACACTGAATCCCCTTATCTAGATCATCAATAAAATTATTGAACAGCCCTGGACCCAATACTGGGCCCTGGGAACCACCACTAGGGACTGGCCACTGGCTGGATGCAGCTCCATTCCCCACCACTCTCTGAGCCCAGCCATCCAGCCAGTTCTTAGCCCAGTGAAGAGTGCACCTGCCCAAGCCGTGGGCTCCCAGCATTTTCAGGAGAATACTTTGGGAGACAGGATCAAAGACTTTGCTTGAGTCCAGGTAGACAAAACCCACAGACTTTCCCTCATCCACTAAGTGGGTCACCTGCTCTTAAAAGGAGATCAGGCTGTTTAGGCAGGACCTGCCTTTCATAAATCCCCTCTAACTGGGCCTCATATCTCGGTTGTCCCAAATGTGCCATGTGGCTGCATTCAAGATGATCTGATCCATAACTTTGCTGGGCACTGAGGTCAGGCTAACAGGCCTGTAGGTTCCCCAGATCCTCCTTCTGGCAGGCTTTGCAAGGGTTTTTTTTCAGGTTTTCCTTTGGCCAGTGCAAATTCTTTGAATGTTTTCTCATAGACACAGGAAAAAAGTGCTCATTTCACAAAGTCTAAATTAAAAGATCAAAACAGTTTATCGATTTCTTAACAGCATGTAAATAATTGTCAATCAACAAACAATACATCCAGGGCTCATATCTAGTACAGTAGATAACCTGCAAAACTACACACTTGCAAAATAAATAGCAAGCAAATAATGATAATATTGCCAATAATGATAATAATAAAAACAATATCCTGAACATTCTTCTGTAACTAGTCCCAAAATGTTCATATCACTTATCCACACATGCAATTATGTTCACTCCCTCCCAAGACAGGGGTGTAACCAGCAATCCCCACCCACCTGGGCATGGGGGCTGCCCTCCCTGCATTCCCCTCCTGTGGAGAGGTGGAAGGGCCAGGAACCTGCTGTCAATGGTGGGAAAGAGCTCCATGAGGTCTCTTGGACACACCTGCAGTGGGTCCCACCTGCCATTGGTACCCTGCAGGGAGCAGCCACTCACCAGGTCAGAACCCTCCTGTATCAGGCAGGGACAGTGACAGGGACATCCCTCTGGTCTGGGCAGGGGCTGTGATGCACCAGGGAAACTTCTGCCACTGCCAAATCAGGTTTCATTCCTGTTCTTTCTACTGCAATGTCTTTCCCTCTGGTTATGAATTTTCATGCTTCTTTTATACTATTCCCAGTGACTGCTTCTTTGTATCAAATCCTCTTTGTAACTCCCCTGTTATTATTTAAACCAGCTGACAATAATTTCCTTCTTGAGCATGATCAGTTTTGGGTGAATATTCTAAGAACCAGGTTTCTGTATTCAATACGTATGCCCAGGCACATGCACACACACATCCCCACTACTCACACTGTCACATTCTCACCAGAACAGATAATTTGCCAAAAGTGGGTTGACCACAGGAACAGGGTGTGACTTATCACTCTGTGCTGAGGTTACTGGCATGGACACTTGTGGCTTTTGGCAATAAGTAGTCAAGTAGCTAAAACTGTGAATTAGTTAAAATATTTTATTTGAAATCAGAATTTTCATCTCTTTACTTCTTCTCAGGAGAAAAATAATCTTTTTTACCTCTGCCTATTTCTCTTCTTTTCACCAAGTCAAGCCAAATTTCAGCAAAAGGGCTGGGAATATATTTTTTTTATTATTTTCAATAAAATGTGGGGGAAAAACAGCTCTTGATTAGCTCTTCAGCCAGTTTTATCATGAAGCCAGAACAAGAGTTTGCAGGAAGAGTAGCAATCCCTTGTTGCAGTCTGGCCAGTATGAGTTGCACAGGGAGGGGACACGGGGCAGCCAAGGCTCCTGAAGGGGCTGCAGAGATTCTGTGGAACCTGACTGCCTCGGCTGTGATTGGAAGCTGTACTGGTTTGTGCTCATCCCTAGCAGTTCTGGGCCAGGTTATTTAAATAAACAATGTGGGTAATTCAAGATATATACCTGACTTACTGCTCTTTTCCTGTATTCAGGGCAGACGTATCCAGGGCAATTTCAGTGCAGAAAGGAGGTCAGATGCAGTTGTGGGTAGGAGTAATTTATACTGCCTGGTGGGCCCTTTAGGTAGCTGGTGGGAAAACCACATGAATCTGTTCATCTGTCCATAGCATTTTGTTTCTGATCCTAGTGGTAACTGGCATCACATAAAAATCAGTTCTTAAAATTCTTGTGGTTATCTCCATATCATGAACTGAGCAGCGAGTCAGCTACAACACTTGACTGGAAGGCATAGATTTTTAAAAATCTTCTTCTGCAGGACTTCAAAGTACATTGTAATGACTCACCAGTTTCTTTCTATCACAGATCAAACAACACTTAAAACCCCTTTCTGTGTGCATTGCTGAAGTGAGAGTCTTTCCATCACTTTCCCAAGGGAACATTCCACTGTCTTAAAGTTCTTATTGTTAAGAAGATTATTTTCTTCATGTTTAGCTTAAATTTGATACTATATTTTACCTTTAAATCCTAGTTCTATTTGCTCCATTTAATTTATTCCCAAATATGGTAGTCCTTTATCCCCTTTGGATTTTTAGTGATGCAGGAGGTATAACTTGGACTAACACATTTACCTGTAGTATTTTCTAATTCAACTAGCATCAGGACCAGTTGTGAACCAGTGCTTATCTTATTCCAGTCGAAGATGTATCACGGTGTCGTATCCGATCTGACAGGGAGGCCATTTTTCTCAAGGTCATCTCTGTTTCATTCTAGAAAATCCCCTGCTCATAGTAATGGGAAACTATCGACCTCTAAATTAAGAGCTAGAACCTAATGTCACTGAATCATAGAATGGTTTGGGTTGAAGGGACCTCATAGGTCATTTAGTTCCAACCTCCCTTGGTTGGAACATGGCATGGGCATGGACACCTTCCACTAGACTGTGTTGCTCCATCCCCCACCTGGCCTTGAACATTTCCAGGGATGGGGCACTGACAACTTCTGTGGGCAACCTGTGCTAGGGCCTCTCCTCCCTCACAGTAAAAAATTTCTTCCTTATGTCCACCTTCTTATGCCTTTCTATCTACCCTTTCTAGTCTAATACCATTAATCCTTGTACTGCCACTACAGGCCTTGGTGAAAACCTTCTCTCCACACAATAAGGTCTACCTGAAGCCTTCTCCATGCTGAACATCGATAGCTGTCTCTGCCTGTCTCTCCACAGGAGAGGTTCCAGCCCTCTGATCAATTTTGTGGCCCTCCTCTGGCCTCCCCCTAACAGGTTAAAGATGTTCTTTTACTGGGAGCCCCTGGGCTGGACTCAGTACTCTAGATGTGAGTCTTGAGAGCAGAGGGGGTAAATCGCTTCTCTCGAGCTGCTGGCCATTCTTTTTATGCAATCCAGGATGGGCTGCCAGCACACACTGCTAGTTCATACCCAGTTTTTCACCCACCAGAATCCCCCAAGTCCTTCTCTGCAGGGCTGCTCTGCAGGGTTGCTCCCCAGTCTCTACTGATATCAGGGGCTGCCTCGACCCAGAAGCAGGACCTTGAGTTTGGCCATGTTGACCTTCATGGGGTCCACATGGGCTCACACCTCAAGCTTGTCAAGGTTTGATGTGAGGTTTACAGTCTTTCACCTGTTTTGACACTCTCACTTTGTCATATTTTCCAGGATAGAAGGGAGTTTGACTGAGATACAGGACAAAGGTAGTTTGAGTCTTATTCTGTGTATTAATTGCCATTGTACTGGTGTATGGAGGCTGGGGTTGAAATGGGGGAAACACATCAAGAAAGCAGGGCATAAACAGAGGTGTGCATTTTTCAGAGCTTGATTGTACATCTAAAGCTACTTTTACAGTTACAGTGACTAAAGAACAAAGGAATATGTTAATTAGATAACGTGCTGATTAAAGTGAAAGATATGCAGCTACTTTGGTTTTCTTTTGGTAAATAACTATTTTCTGGAACCATATGTTTCATTCATTTTCATCACAGTAGCCAGATTCAAAACATATTTAATTTCCTGAGGCCTAAATCCCATAATATTTTGATGTTTATAAAAGTATTACTGAAATTTGACAAAGTATCAGAGCCACCATCCCTCACAAGAGTAAAGGACAAATGATTCCACAGCACAAACATCACAAGAATATCAAATCAAACTTAGTGCCCCAAAGAGCAAAACACTAATGTACAAATAAGATTTGTCTGGTTGCTTCCAAATCTGAAGCCACGGGGGACTGGTTGAAATACCAGCTGATGTTTGCTGCACCTGCTAATTGCCATACACACTGTTGAATCTGTGCTGTTTCATCTGTAGCAGCAGGCTTTATTCTCAGCGGGGATCAGGATGCTCTGAGATTTTCACAGAACACGGCTGGATCCTGCAGTAGGCTGGGTCCCCCACCAAGCAGTGTTTAGCATTAGGCTTCCATTCGTTACAGTATTTCCATAACTTCTGCAAACACCGAAACTGCTCTGGACATGCTGCTCTGATTTCTCCACTTGTCTGAACCAAAGAAATGGGGACAGTGGGACAGAATCCGGGGGCTGGGGCTGAGAGCTCTATCACAGTGGTCTTACACGGAGTGTCAGAGCTGTCATGCTCACCTCGTGGCCAGGGAGGACATCAGTGCATCATCATCACCAGCCAGTGCACCATCAGCAGGCTGAGGGAGGTGATCCTTCCTCTGGACTCAGCCCTGGTGAGACACATCTGGAATCTGTTCAGTGCTGGGCTCCCCAGTACAAGAGATGGATGTATGGGAGTGAGGTAATATTGGGGTCTTGTATTTATTTTTTTTTTAAACAACAAATTCCCTTGGGTAGAATACAAGCTGGAAAAAAAGGTTAAAATTAATAAAAGGCATTAAAAGATGCAGCAAAAATTTGATCACTCAATTAACTGTGTTTGTTCAAGAAAAGAACATTCGTATGCATAAAAACTTATACACCTTACACTTATTATAATTTCTGAAGATATTTTATCATCCATCCATTCATTGTGGTTAATATCCATAAAAAACATGACAAATGTTATTTTTCCATGTAAAAGAAAGTGCAACTGTGTCAGTCTCATTCAATTTATTTTATGCAATGAAGCAAACTTTAATATCACATTAGCTCTGAAAGATTAGAGGTTTAAATTGGTGGGCTACAGCCTAGTCCTTAATACCCTGTTGTAAGACAATAATGTGTTGCACATACTGCTCTTACATTGCTTCTCTCATATTCACATTAATTTAATCAAAATGTAAGAGCTACTGTGTTGGAATTATCAAAGAAAGCAAATAAGCCAAAGAAAGTTATGATACAAGTAATTATGTGATAATAGAGGTTAATACACTTGCCTTGGCCTTACCTTGGAAATAGATGGCAGAAAAATGCAGTTTACATAAATTTTTCAGAAAAGAAATGAATAGCTGATGTGACATTTAATATGTGTAATACAATTAGAATTTTACAGGAAATTTAGTCAGAAGTGGCTCAAGAAGTAGTTGTCTGTATGGCCCATGGATATGTTTCCCACAACATAGTAAAAATCTCACTTTTTGTCTTTTTTTCTTCTGTGCATTGCATGATTCTCATGTACTAATCTCTCCATTGCAAGATTGTAACTTCTATCATCATGATTTGGCTTACAGGGAACGAGCACTGATCTGTTCCTATAACCAGAAGTTACTAGAAATTTCTCTTATTTACCCCAAATTGGCTTTGATTTCAGCAGTAGATGCCTTCAACTTAATCAAGGATTAATTTTTCTCAGAATGGGTCTGTAGAGGTGGTTTCCTGAACACCCTTCAGTGTTCCACAGTTACTGTCAGAGGGATAAGTATGGAAAAGGAATATATGGGTGCACATGGATTCCCAAGCACTGGCATGGAGGTCACACAACATTTGGTAACAAAGGCTCAGAAAGGTGGTGTGAGAGTTGAGTCATGGCATGTCTTGTGCTGAGTCACTATGATATGAAAGGCAGTTCAACAGGATTGGGAATTTAGTACATCCAGGCACACAGATACCATGAAAATTGAGGAATACAGCTTTAACATTTTCACCACTCCTTCATGAGTGTGTACTACTTTTCCCCTTAGTAAGAAAGAAAAAAATTTTGTGCTGTAGGAAGGCACTCAAGGTGTCCTAGGAAATGTCAGCTGGTTCAGCAGTCTCACGTGCTCCCTGAAAAGAAATTATGGTCTTTCTTCCTGTCTCCCTGTCTGTCTCATTTCCTTTGTGCTCACTCTCAAAAGCAATTGTATTGCTGCATTGAATATGAAACAGTAATGTAAAAAGAATGATTCCCCCACATGTAAGATAAAGGACTCTATGACCTAGTATGTACTTCCTATTTCTCTTCCCGGAGGGGAAAATATATGAAGACAACCTCCACTGTTATTTCTTTAAAAAGACACCAAAATTCTTGACTCTTAATGTTGAATATATTTATTTAATGTGTTTTACTGTGGGGGTTTTTTTCCAGATTTTATATATATTTGAGTATCTGGACAAATATTACGTGTTTGTCTCTAGTCATTAACACAGGTGCATCACCCTTTTATGAACTCAACTTCCTCTTTAATGGTTTTCTTTGGTTGTTTTCCAATTTTATTTCATATAGTGGAAAGAGAGGACTAACAGGAATGAAAACAAGTAATGTAATGCTGCGCATTTCCCCTACTCTTTAGCAATACACTACTACCTTGAAGGTTTAGGGAAAATAAGAAATTATGTATGATAAAAGTCTCTTGTGTAAGCTGTTCATATTCCTTGTGCTCTGTGAATTCACCTCCGATGCTGCAAGCTCCAATGTTATACACAGAAGGATTCAACTTCCTGCTGACAATATTGAGCTCATCACATCTTTTTAAATGAGTCTGGAAAAATTCCCCAGTAACACATATGCCTGCTTTTCTAACCCATACACCAGAGAATTAGGCTGGCTCCACGTATTCCTTGAGAATTGACTTCTCTCCCTCTCTCTCCCTCTTCCTGCTGAAACATCTGCGTTTGATTTCTATTTGTCAGCTGGCAAAAGGAAGCTGAAATACCTCTGTGACACTTATTCACAGATGCACAGTTTGTATGATCCATCTGTAAAAAGTACCATGTGGCATCTGCTTTTCACCATGGGCCAAGGACCAGATTTGCAAAATTATGTGGGTGTATAATTCACACTGTAATCAACTATTTTTGAGGTTACAAGAAACTACCCCAAATCTCTTCAGTTTATACTTGGTCACTACCTAGATTTCTACTGAAACTGCTGCATAAATATTCCAGGATTTACATTTCTTCGTTGTAAAGAAGAAAACACTGAACAAGAGATGCAGAAAGGGCGAAAAAATGTATCTGATAAGAAGTGACACTCATGGCAACTAAAATGTGTTGATGGTCGTGGAGTATAAGTAGTTCTGAAGTAAATCCATGATTGTCAAAACAAGGCTTAGGTTCTATATTTGTCTTGAATAGTGTTAAGGTGAGCAAAATTTCCATAGGGACTGAATTTTCTTGACACCAAGTTCTGTTACACTTTCTATAACCTCATGCTCACAGGACACAGTGAATACAAAACTTTTTTGTGAAGCTCCCTACATCACAGATGAGGACAAAAACCTACCAAAAATCACAATGAGAAGGATCTTTCCCACACAGGCTTTTTGACCAACATACAATTCCTGTTTAAATCCTAAACTAGGTTCAACAATTTTGTGTGGTATGTAAGTGTGAATAATAATTTTTAAAAAGGTAGATGGAAACAGAGGGACTGTAGAGTTATCTAATGTGCGAAGTTTGACTGGATTGAGATGGGGAAATTGAGAGTAAAAGGATGCACAGATGAAGGTCAGAGCAAAAAAGTTAAAACTGTGCATGGAAGGGAAGTGTCCTTGGAGTCGATGACGATGAAGAAGAAGCTTACCCAGTGAAAAGGCTGCATAGCTGATCATTACTGAGGTCTGTTCTGCCTGGTATGTTAGTATAAATCTATAATAAAAGCAATAATGTGTTGTCCTAAAGGATGTTATCTCTGAAATAAATATTAAGCTATCTTCTAACTTAGGTGCAGGTTCATTATTTCACCAAAACAGATTGCACTGGAGTTGATTCTCAGTTGACAGAGAAATGATGACGATTTTACTCCTTGACTAGTGCTGTGGGAAGGGCTTGGGAGTGGCACAAGTAACCATAGCATCAAACACAGAACTGAGCATTGACTTGAACTCAGCCATCTCGTTTTCTAACTGGATATTTCTAAGCCTTTAAAATTACCTAGCTAAAATGAAACACTAGCAGAAGTGACTGTATACAGTTTAAACTGTATTAATCTGGACTAGGTACTTGACCTCTAGTTGCTACACATCCTTGATTTTATGTTAGTTGACAATCTAGGTGTGTTAAACATTTGATCCATGTCTGGAGTTTTAATCTTTTGACTGATAGATTATTTTCTTGAATGATGAGCACAGTGGGTATTTTTGTTGCATCAAAAATGAACAAGAGAAAGGACTGCTTCAAGCAAACCTATCTGCTGTGAAATAAAATTGAAAACTGACACATTAAAAAACACTTTCTAAGTATAACTTATTTGCCATGATTTATTAATATATGCTGTCAGAATTTTGATTTATGCACATTTACTTTCAGAATCAGGTATATTGCTCTGATTTATGTACGCTGCATATAAAACTTATTTAAAAATCTTAAATTTCAGAGTTGGATTTAGTATGTGAGTATATAAATCTTTCTGTTAAACTTTCAGTTTAGTTTCCTGATTTATATACACAAAATTTCATGGATCGTAATGCTAAAATTCTGATTTAATACTGTAGTTACTGTAAGAAGTATTAGTACAAAAAAATATGCAACAGTTAAGATGGTAGGATGAAAGTAATCAATGATTTTTGTAAATTTCACCTCTGGCCCAACTTTAGGTGGTGTAAATCAAAATAACTTCTTCACTTCAGGAACTTTCTCTGTCTCATTATATTTATGAATCTTGCTCTTTAGTCATAATATGCAAGTATATTTAGAAGCATTACACTTGGAATGGTTTAATGAAAGGGGATGTTATATCACAAAAATAACTTTTCTTTTTGATCTCAAATCTCTACAGTCTTCATTTGCTAGTCATCAAGAACAATATACCTAGCAGAGATGTGCTGTTACAGATGTTCTCATGAATGTTTTGGTACATTAACATATACTTAATTTCAGATCAATGAGGTGTTTTGATATTCATCAACTCTTAAAAATAAAATAATAATGCAGTTGAAGATCACAATTCATTGTTATGTTCCGTTTCCCCATGAGCTCAACTGCTGTATTGCTGATCTTCATGCACAATGTGACACAGTATAATATAATAAACTATTACATTGTGTTTTCATAGGCAGTAAGAGGGAGTCAAAAAACCAAATAGGAAATCATCCTTCTAGGTAAGAAGAGTTATTAGAAGAGTTCAGGTTGAAACACTGGTAAGATTCATTCACAAAAAGCAACTACCTCCTT
The DNA here is from genome assembly GCA_013397935.1 of Dasyornis broadbenti. NCBI lineage: Eukaryota > Metazoa > Chordata > Aves > Passeriformes > Dasyornithidae > Dasyornis > Dasyornis broadbenti. The sequence continues at coordinate 2,193,921 of VZRN01005540.1, forward strand.
TTACAAAGCCATTTCCCAGCCTGAGAACCCAAATAGCTGAGGGTGTGACGAGCAGCTGTGAGGTCCCCAGGCTAGAAGGACTGTCCTTTCTCCAACAGTGATGTGCTCAGAGACTGATGCAGAAGCAAAGTATCTTCCATTTCCAAACAACTATGTCTTATAAAAATTATGTATTAGATTGGTGTGGCAAGGTTTTGGGGTTTCATAGTGGGTGGGAGCAGGGGAAGGATGTGAGGAGTCCTCCCCCTGAGGAGGAAGGAGAGAAAATGTGTGATGAACTGATCAGAAAAATAGGGAATAAAGTTAAGCCTGGGAAGGAGGGAGGGAAGTAGGGGTGGGAGAAAGGTGTTTTTAAGATTTGGTTTTATTTCTCATTATCCTACTCTGTTTTGATTAGTGATAAATTAAATTCATTTCCCCAGTCTGTTTTGTCTATGACGGTACCTGATAAATGATCTCTTCCTGCTCTATTTTCTCTTCCCCATCCAGCCAAAACAAGGAGTGGGCATCTGGCCAGGGTCAAGCTACCACAAATGGTCAAGAAAACTAAGCTATATTCCTGATCCATAAAGGTCCATAAACCTCCACTTCTGCTTGTTCTGTGTGGTAGGTCTGGTTCCTCTCTATTCTGCTGAATAGAATCATTGAATCATAGGGAAGATGTGTTTCAACAAATTAACATTTCAGAGGCAAGCAGGGCTTAAGTTTTTCTGTCTCAATTAATTTCAATTGCCTAACTGAAGAAAAAAAAAAAAAAAAGAACAAAACTGTGGCAACAATGCGTTCTTTAACTCCAATCTTCCATTATAGTGTATTTTCTACTTAGGGTCTTCTTCCTGATCCCATGGAGTCTTCCTATATACTTACACATTCGTATATTTTCCGTAGGAATCTGAATTGCTTTGTCAATTTCTAACTCCTGGAACAGATCATCTGGCAGGGCTATCCACAACATTATGTTCCTTGCTGCATAAACAGACACCTCCACGGTGGGAGTTGAAGGCTTCCTACAATGACCAAGTGTGACAGTTCCTCTCCTTCTTCATGAGTGGAAGTGGCAGTGACAGAAAATCTTTATCAGCTCTTCACTAGTGTGGCTGTAGGTCTACAAGCATCAGGAAGTCTTGTTTGACTCAGCCTGAGGTTCTGGCAAAAATATTCCTGAAGCCAAAAAGAAATTAGCTGCCCAAATGTGTGTTTGTCTTGTGTAGTTTTAACTAGCAAGGAAAATTATAACAGGCTATGACATGGCTGGGTTTTTTAATCTTTAAAATTAAATTCTTGCTATAAACAGTCTATGAGTTATGTGAACGATGGTCATTATTAAGAGTGGACTTGTGAGTAAAACTACAACCGGGGAGAGTATTAATACCTTGAGCCAACCTCCTGGCATTTTTCCACAGACCAGTGTTAAAGTCATCTTCTGAATAATAGATCTGAATGTCTTCTGTATCAAATTCAGAACTTGATGTAAAGCTGATAGTCATCCATTGTACTATAATAGTGTATTGCTATGGTTAGCAACACCTCAGAACAGCCATTTAATGCAATCTTTTCAGACACTCCCATGCATGATTTCAGGACCAATAATTTTGCCATTTACCTAAAGCCTTATTTAAGTGGAGAAAAGTCCCCAAAACTCACAAAGCAACCCAAATTATAATAAGTATATGAGTTTAAAACTCCTTCTTTGTAAGCATGATCTGATGATGTATATATTGATTTCAGCAGAAAGCATGATTTCTGGGAAATATTTATCCATAATATAGCAGCATAACATTCCAGTAGAAATTGTAGTAACTCTTCCCTGCCAATATTTTACAGATTTAGTCAAGCATAAGCATGCACACATAGTTGCAAGTGCTATTTGAGACCTAAGAACAGATTCCAGTGTTTCAGCTGAGGGTTAGTTTTAGAAAGCCAGCACTGCCTTTTGTGTTAGAGCTCATTTTCACCAAATCTGATTTATTTTTATTGAATTGTTTTGTTAAGTTCTGAGGAACTCCTTTAATAAAACTGTCAGTCTAAAAGTCACCCAACAATTTTTACTTATCTCTAGCATGTTAATATGTGTGTTCATTTGGGGGGATGGGATATCATGTCTGAAATCAGTATCTGAAACAGTGAATGAAATAATTCTAATTTTTTCTGGTTTCAGTTACATATCTCCTATAGAGGGTAATTCAAGTTGGTTAATTCCAGTTAACATACTGAGTAAATAACAAGTGGTTTAGTTAAACTGCATAAAATCCCTGTGTGAAAGCTATAATGAAAATTAACCAGAGTTTAATTCAATGACTTCAAATCACTTCCAAAGCAAATCAAGACAAATCAAATTAAGGTCATTACAATTTTCTATGAGGCTGTCCAATCAGGGGTTCGGCACAAATTAGTCATATGACCTAAATAACTAACTCAGAATGATTTTTCTAAGTGTCTTGCCCTGTACAGACCAGCCCTCAGACCCAGTCAGTGACACCACCTACAGAGCACTCCTACGGGGGCTGCCCAAGCAGGCAACCAGCCTGCACTGGCAGAAATGTCTTCTGCCTGCCAGGGCCCCACTGGAGCTGGGGATGCCACAGGAGGCAACGTTGTTCTGGCAACTGAGCAAAGTTCACTCAGAATATTGACAGATTATTTACCTCAAACTCATCTGCAATTAGTTCCCCTTTCAAAGCTGGACATTGCCTGACAAAAGGCTTAAAAATTAATCTAAGAAGACAGAAATGCATTTGTAATAGCATCATTCAGAATTCAAGTGTTACATTGGGAAGGTTTTTCACTAAATAAAAAAAAAAAAAAATTCAAAATCCTTCCCCTCCTCTAAGAAATAAGTATTTAATTATCATTTATTCATTTCATGCTGGTTTATCCCTGATAAATAATGTAACAAAAAACCACAGTCATTGGTTGCATGCAGCACGGCGTCATGAGAGGGAGATCTGCTTGTCAAACCTGATTTCCTTCTCTGACAGGATAACCCGCCTCGTTGATCTAGGAAAGCCAGTAGATGGGATCTTTGTTTGGAATTCAGCAAAGCTTTTGGTGCTGTCTGTCAGAGGATCCTTCTGGATCAAGTGCCCAGCACAGAGCTGGATAACCATGTTCCGTGAGGGGAGAGCAACTGGCTCATGAGGCACTGAGTGACAGTGAATGGGGTGACACCAGGCAGGTATCCAGCCACTTGTTGGGGGCTCCACAGGGCTCCATCCTCAAACCAGTTCTCTTCAACAGCTTCATTAATGACCTGGGCACATGACTTGAGACAGTATTATGTCTGCCAATCACACTAAATTGGGAGGAAATTCGACTCCCTCAAAGGCAGGGAGACCTGCAGAGAGACCTTGACAAATTAGAGAGATGGACAGGTACCGACCGTGTGAAATTCAACAAGGGCAAGTGCAGGATTCTGCAACTGGGATGGGGTAACCCTGAGTGTGTGTATGAGAATGGGGAATGAGAGACTGGAGAGTGGAAAGGGACGTAGGGATTCTGATCAATGCAAGTTGAACATGAGTTACCAGTGCTCTGGCAGCCAGGACGGCCAACTGTGTCCTCCTTATGAGGAGTGACTGAGGTCTCTTTGTTTGTTCAGCGTGGAGAATACTGAGAAAGCTCATTGTTATCTTCAACATCCTCATGAAGGGAAGTAGAAGGGCAGGTACTGGTCTTTTCACTCTCCATGGCCAGTGACAGGACTCGAGGAAATGGCCTAAAGTTGTGTCGGGGCAGGTTTGGGTTGGATATCAGGGAAAGGTTTTTCACCCAAACCAGGGCTGTGTACTGGAACAGCTCCCCAGGGAGGTGGTCACAGCTCCAAGCCTGTCTGAATTCAAGAAGCATTTGGACAATGCTCTCAGGCACATGGTGTGACTCTTGGGGTGTCCTGTACAGGGCCAGGAGTGGAACTCAATGATCCCTTGGGTCCCTTCCACCTCAGCATATTCTATGATTTTATGATTCTCTTGCCTGAGCTATTTTATCTGTCAAAGACGTATACCAGATATATACTTTGACCTTGAGGATTTGCCAGTCTGATTCTAATCTAGTTGAACAATCTACTTTTGCAAGGGAAAAAGGGTCAGTTCCAACAATCTGCTGAATTTGAACAGAATTTCAGTGAAACTTGTACTGCTGTTTATTCACACTCTTTACTAGTCATAGAAATTATATACAGTTTTATTCCAAAAAGCTAGTATCTACTGAGCCTAAGCAAACAGAAGGATGGCAGATAAATGGAATTCTAAGACAAGTTCAGAGCAGAATAAAATGTGTCATTGTGCTACATTTATGACAGCCAATCATTTCTGCTTTTGCCAAAATTGGTCACAAGCAACAGTCACCAACATTGCAGATGGTTAGAAACTACTTATTTGATATCAACACACATCTATGGTGAAATAACTCAAGAGGAATGCTTATAATATATAACATAATGATACAGAAATCAAAATTTGTGTTATAGAGCTTTATCAAGGAATCATTGAGACATATGGGCAGACCTGGCACTTGACTAATTTTCTCTTTGGAGCTTCTGAAAGAAATTCTGTGGACTACCTTGGCCAGTATGTTAAAGTGCTTAACTATTTGTACTCTTTAAAATATTTTGTTATATTGAAAATCTTTCTTTTCTTAAATATGGTTGCTACTGCTTGTCCTGTTCAGGAGAAGTCATGGACTCCTTCTTTCTTTAGTCTTTGCACCTGTTTCTATCATGTCCATGTTGTATTTCCTCTACTCCAGACTAAACCACTACAGTTCCTTTCCTCACAGATGTTTTTTTAGATCCTGCAGAAAGTAGACCACTGAATGATTAAGTTTCCCAGCTTTGCAACTGTTGTCAGTTTACATGATCCTTTTCCAGCAGCATATCCTAAACAAGAGTCATGTAGAAAGGCACAGGCATATTTGAATGCAGACATATATATTTCAACTATAATTCAGTATTTTACAGGACCTTAGATATTGTGGGGTTTTTTCTTGTTCGGATATTCTCCAACATGCTATGGTTTTGATTTTACTCTAATTCACATCTTGACTCAATAACCACGTCACTATGATGGAGTCTCATCAAGCTGACACAAGACAACTATTCTTTGTATGATGGTCTGTGGCACAGTTTGATACATTCCTCTTCCTTGACCACTAAACTGGAGGAAAACAAGCCAGTATGTCAAATAACATTGACTAAATAATTAAAATACATGTATGCCTTCTTTGTTTTATGCTTTCTATGATGAATGGACTGTATAAATGACAGCTAGTACCTTCCACATTTGAAAGAAGTCTTTGTCAATCATTAAAGACAGACAAATCAGAAACTAAGATCTGAATAATGTGTTTGTGAAACACCCTGTGCCAATCTTGTTTTGATTTTGAGTTTTCAATTCCCTAGCAACTGAAAGTCACAACATTACACCAAAGAGCAAAACAAGAAGTTCTGTCTATTCAATGCATGCAGACCTACATGAATGCATCAAAGCCATGTTTTCAAAATGTGTTTTGAAAAGTTTTCCAGTATCTTCTTTTTTTCCAGAGGCAACTGCAGAAAGGAAAATTACTCTCCAATTTTCATGTTTTCACCATAAAAGAGGTACTTATTAAGTGATGCTGATGATTTATGCAATCACTGAAGGAATTCTTCAGGAAGTATGGGTTTATTTATAACTAAAGCATATTTTTCAGTAGTAGTCTTCCAAAGTCCTTTTCATATTGCCATGTATCCTATTTCCTTTGAATGTATTTTATAGAATATAAACAAAAATTGCAGTTATGCATTTAGGGACAATCCTTTTTATTGCTATTATTATTATTATCATCATTAATATTGCTGATTACGTTTACAGATTGGTCTCTCAAATAAGTTCTCAGCCAGAGGCCGTATGATGACCACATTCTGACATCTCTGAGCTTTTCCCTCTTTACACTGATTCATTTTGCCTCACTAATTTTCTCTCTGTTTCTTTGTGCTGTGCACTTCTTCCAAGAGACCTACATCACTTTTGGTGCTGCAATTATATATGGATTATACTACCAAAAAAAAAAAAAAAAAACCAAAACAAACCTATAAAGGAGCTCTGAATGATAGAAAGCAGTTTCCCAAAGCATTTAAGCAGCCTAACTCGCCAGTTTTGCAGTTAAATCCTGAGAAGTTTTTACGAAATTGGAACAAGCAGTTAAAGAGCCATGGGCGGGTACAGTAAACTCCTCTTTTTCATCTCATTTTGTGCTTCTTTTGCCAAACTAAACTCTAGTTAACAAGGTTGTTACTTTTGTTGATGGATTTATTTATTGCTATGTTGTTTAGCAGTTTCTGTGCTTTTTTACCCAAGTGTAGGCAGAAATTACATCAGAGGAACAATTACATCTGTTCCTTTTTTTATTTGCAGTGATTGTAACAGAAATACTGATAACAAACTCTAGTACCTTTTGGTAGTGATTATGGTGGAAACTGTTCACAGATTAGTATCTTAAGAAGAGGCAACACCAAGCATTCAGTAAGTTTCTGATTATTTAAGTCCATTGGCATCATTTATGTTATTTTCTAGCACACTGTAATTTTATTTCCCTCATCACAAATTCTTCTCCTATAGCTGACATGTTTTACTCAGGACATTTAATCATTATGAGAGTTTCTCCACACAGGGGAGTAGATAAATGAAAATAAGATTGAATAAAATTAACAACACATCACAATAGATACAAAACTTTGCTTTTAGTCAACTAAATATCCAGTATCTTGAAACTGCAGCTATTGGATGAGATTCTCTAAAGCACCTAATGATCCTAACAAAAATCAATGGTAGCTTTACAGTACAGACAGCATGACAATCTTCCATAGATTATACTCCTTTAGGGGAAGTGATTTAGATTTTATATATCTTTTCTAAAGCATAAGATATATTGATGATTTTGTGTATAAATAAATCAGAGTGATCGAAAAGATTCAGTGTTTCCTTGTGTCAAGGAAAAGGTTTATTTTAAAAGTACTGTAGCAAAAGGGCACTTAGAGCACAACTCTAAACAACTGATAACAAAATATTGAACTATTTCAGGAAATCTCATTGCATATGTTTAATTCATTTCTGAGAAATCATTATGGAAGAAGCACTTATAACTAAGGATTTTCTAATATTTATGCATATTTTCTAATTCAGACTTGGTTTTGCTTACTAAATGAAATTTATTACAAATATTGTGATTTTTTTTCTTTTTTCTGTTGTTTGGAAGATGGATAGGTTGTGGCACTGAAGTTCAAGTTGGACAAATACCAGAAACATGGAGTTTATTTAAGAAATTTTTTTCTTAGCGATGAGGACTATCCTTTGAAGGACATTCAGATATATCAAGATAACATAGTAGCTGGTCCTGCACCAGACCAACTTGAAAAAGTGCCTTTTGTATAATTAAAAACATCAAACAAGCAAAAACTAAAACTTTAAATTACTTTGTATGCAAGACAAAACAAATGCACTGATTGAGAGAAGAAAAGGTGACCGATCCTTTGTAAATTAAGACCAGTTTCAGAAAGATATATGTGTATCTAAGTATGCAGATATACAGCTAGCAGCATTAAAAAAAAGGTTCCCATTAAATGTATATGAACAGTCTAAAACATAGGGAATCTGTTTAAGGCCTTACTTTGTCATTAGCTTTTTGTGTGGTGCTAGGCAAGTTCTTTAGGATTAAGAGTACCTAGGTGACCCAGTCAGTATTCTATTTAAACTGCTTTATGAGGGAAATAATCAGCCTTTGAGGGGACAATTCTTTCCACTGATTAAAAGACTTAGACCAGATGGACAACCTTTAAAAAGCTGGATTAAATGAGTTCCCATTCAGGATTAATCAACAGCTGAGTTCCAGAGTCAGTGTTCACAATTTACTACTCTAATCTGAAAATTAAAGGGTCTTATTTAGAGATCCTTAATATTACAGTCTAAATGTTATAAGCAAAAATATCTTGTGTGATGTCAAGGTTTACAGACAGATGTGACTTTTCACATGACTGTGAATGCCTACTTAGGTTTATATAATAAAGCCTGAACATTTAATTTAAAAACCACAAACAACTAAATCCTGAACCCCAAAACTTACCTGCTTCCCCTATTTCTTAAGACAAAATTATCAATTTTAGTCTTTCAACCTACCTTGGCATTGCACTTTTTTAAAATCAAGGTACTTCCTAAGCAAATTCATACACAGAAACTAGTATAAGTTGCTAATATATTTGTAGACAATTGTTTTATATGAGTAGGTTTACTGTGTGTTCCAGTTTTTCATTGCATAGTAAGATTTTGTTTTCTGAAATGTTGTGCAACCAACTTCTCACATTCCTGGGTTAACAGAAAAATTAAACAGTGGAACTGTCATCTGTGCATCCTCCTTTCCAATAACGTATATTCATTTGCACTAAATTGAAGTATCCATTTCTAATGAATGAAAGTGTTTTGCAGTGATGATATAGTGTGAAGAAGGCAGAATGACTTATCAAACAGAAGTATAACAACAAACTCACCAGACATCTGTTTATTGTTTTTATTCCCAACTTCTCAAAAATCAAGATTCGCCAAGAAATACCGAGTTGTATAAGTGAGTACATAAATCCTTGAAATTCTCTCCATATTCCAACCTCCAAAACTTGACTTGACTTCCACAAAACAGGTTCTCGCTCTCCAGACAGTCTATATCTTGAAGCAGACATTGGTAAAACAAGGACTTTCATGACAAAAACTGAGAGAAAAAGATCACCACAGATTACCACCTTAAATACATCAGTAGGTATTTTTATTTCTTTTCCCCTGGGGGGAAATAAAAAAGAAAAAAAAAAAATCAGTAGCTTGTTTCATATTCCCACAGAAGAAGGAGAACAGAGACAGAGTTTTTCTCCCTGGGCTCATTAATTCTTAGTGAGTAGCAAGTTCTTCCCTTCTAACCTCGCTCCTGTGAGAGGTCATGATGCAACTTCATTCTAATACTGTAATGCTAGTTCATTCAGGTATAAAAAGCCAAAAAAAGGTGTACACAAGGGACTGTACAATTGTAGAACATCACTGAATTAGTTAGAATATGTCTGATCTAATATTCTAAAAAAAAAAAAATCCCAAATTATGACTAACTTATACCCATTTAATTAGATTGATTTGCTGTTCTTGGAGCCCATTTCATTACAACTTTAAACTCCCAATTTTTTTACATAGATCAAATCAATCTGTGAAAATAAAACTACCAGCACTATAGTTTTCGGGGAGCTAACTTTCAAGTGTCTGGAATTCTCAGGGTAGAGAATGCTACACACCAAAATCGAGATATCAGATTTAAAAAAAAAAAAAAAAGAAAAAAAGTATTTTTAAAGCTGCAGCAAAGCATTTGGTAGAAATTTATGCTCTGCTAATGCAATCTCTGCAGGATTACAAATTTCAGCATTTTCACCCTTTTTTGACTTGTCCTCAGGAGTAATCTACATGATGTTTAGTGAGCTGGGGAAGAAGGGAGAGGAATAATATAAAAACAGTTTCAGAATATTGAGAGCAAGGTTCACATTTTATTCTGTATGTCTCAAAACTTAGTTTCAGTTTGTAATCAAAATTTTCATTATGGATAAAACTTGACATAGTTACCTTGGCATAGTAAAATGCCTATTAGAATATCAACTCTTTTACTATATTGCGTGCATAACCAGTCAAACCCCAATTCTATCACTCATAAAAGGAATGTGAAAAAAAAAGCAACTCTGGAGTGCCCAGGAATGAAATAATCTTCCAAAAGGTGAAGTTTCATAATCCCTATCAATTAATAGAATTTTTAATATTTAAATCCTATCAAAAAAAAAAAAAGAAAATTAATCTATGTGAAATAACAGTGAATGTTCTTATTATCCACATGTGTGTCTAATCCTTCATTGAATCTTGCTAAGCTCTTGGCCTCAATTATATCTCAAGACAATGAGTTTTTAATGTATTAACTTGCATTTAAACATTTTTTTCCCATTGTATAATGAAAAAGGTTAAAAGAAAAAGATTCAGATTTACCTATAATTTCTGAATCTGCATAGCTTTATAGGCATCTCTACATGAACAGTTTAAAATGAGTCAACACTGTAGTTTTGAAGACAATCCTGCCCTTATGCCCATTTTCTGCATTTGATTTGCAGAGTGTGTTTGCAGAGCAGCGTTTCTCTTTGGTATCTATTCCCACTTGAAGAAGCTAAACAGGAATCTCAGCACAAGACCCAAATGTTCTCTCCTGCTCAGAGGGGACATCAGGCTGTGAACTGGGTCATGGTCACACAGTCACTGGCTACCATGACACAGATTTTGTTCACACGACAGTAACAAGGCTCTTGAGCTACTCTGACCACCACAAGTGGCTCTTGCATGTTATAAAAGGGGCAAGTACTGCACTCAACATCTTTTAGCTTTCCATTCATAAGCCTGGAACTGCTTTCCAGTGCCTCTGCCATCTCAGAGACCTTGGTCATCACTTGAATTAGGATTTGCTGACTCGGATCTGGCTTGCCACTTAGTGATAAATCAGGGGCTGCAAAACTCATCTGAAGAGCAGCTCTCCCTCACTCTCCCTTTGAAGAGAAATGTAGGCTCTGAAAATTGGCAGGGAGGCTACCAAAGACCAGTTCATGGCAGGGCACCTGATCTGTTCCCTCACCACCAAACTGTTCTGCACAACTGGGCCACTTCTTCAATTAAATCTCTGGAAAGGCAGATCTAGCAACTACTGTTTCACTTTTCAAACTGGAAGTGTAACAGAGCTGGCAATCCAGTGCTCTGCATTAGTTGCTGCAGTCAAAGGATGAACTCCACTCTGACACTTTTCTGTGGACATTGAGAAAACGAAAAGGACAGCTGGGTTAAGCAGCAGCCACCACACACTGTCATTTTGAAATATGGGTTAGCAACAGCAAGAACATGAACAGAAATGAGGTTTTATTCTTATATAGATTATAAAGGTAGAGGTGGTAGGACCACACAAATGCAATAATGTGCTAATCATCCACATGAAATAGAGTGAATGACATTGTGATTCCTAAGCAGATATGTGGAAGTGTGTGTAGTCAAGGAAACAAAGGTTTACTGAGTAAGTTTACATCAGAGAACTTGAAACCATATGTATATAGGGACGTTTGGCCCAAGTATACAGCTTTATCTTATGTAAACTCCGTGAATCACATACAAGAGAAACACGAGGAACAACAGAACCGTCTATTTCATGTATTGATCTGCTCCTGTTGAACCAGGAGAACAGATTTCAGTAAACAGCTAATCCAAACATAGTGTGCATGAGCATCTCTCTGTCTTTCTCTGTGGTAAATATATCAGGCTTCTCATTTCCTGGAGATCCTCTGGGCCTTTAGTCACGCCACACGATCCTAAAACGTTTTAATTTCCCCTACCACTTTTCCATAAATAGAATGAGAACCAAGCAGTCTATTTCAGATGCAGGTGTCTCGTAATGGAAAAACTTGTGCTATTATTACCATTAGTTTATATTTTCTTCCACATCTGTCTTTTCTATTATGACAGCACTGTCATATTTTTTTTCTAGATATGGGGAGTAATTTTAAAGCAACTTCTAGAACTATGCTGAAGACTCTTACATTTCTCCAGTTTATGTTAATTGACAGTTTGCAACAAAATATTCTTTCCAATATGAATCTTGTGTTATGTTATGAAGCTGGTGTAGTAGTTGGTGGCAGATATTAAACCACAGTGGTTACCCAGCCAGTTTGTCTTTTCCTTTTGTTTCATTGACTGTGTCACTGGTAACTTACTTTTGGAGATTATCACAAATGGCAAACAACTTTACTGTTACAGAATCAAGAGATATGTTTCGTTTCTCACAGGTGGAATGGTTCTTTCTCTTTATTTTCTATCTGCTATGAAATTGCATTTCATACCTCCATATTATAATCCATTACATTTTATTTTCCTTCATATACAATTTTGCTCTACATCAAAGTAGAAAAACAAATAAAAAATTGTCACCTTTTGTAAGCACACTCAAGTGATTTATCAAATACTACTGCTTCAAAACTTTATCAAAACTTTATCTCACTTCCATAAAAGACTCTACATTTTTCCCCACTACATTTTTTTTTTACCCCTCACTGTGGATGGCTTCAGTTAAATTCCCACCTTTTCACAGAAGCTGGACTGACTTGACCTCTCAAGAGCTCTGTCAAGTCTTTTCAGATGTCATTATCAGAAGTCACACCTACTTTTTGTAAGTGAAAAGAATAATCTTTCTTTTATGCATAGTCTGTAGTCATGTACAGATCTAGATTTTTCATATTTAATGTAAATATCAAATTAGCATAGTTTAAAACATTTATAATAGTGTGACTAAGGAGGTATCTAAGTATTTATTAGATGTTCTTAACCCTTATATAGTTATTGGAAGTGATATGTCTTAAATGACAGCAATTCTGTGCTGGCAATGAGGTACTCTCTTACGGGACATTACATAAATTGTAAATGTCTTCCCTAAGCATGATCATCAATCAAAACTAGACATGATAATGTTGCCAGCAAAATTAAAAACAGGCTGTCAAGAAGCAAATACAAAAATCCTTACAAAAAGAAACTCAAATTTATCTTTAGTTCTAAAAATTACTTCTCTTCAGCAAAGGCAGATAATAATTTTTGGCATTTTCTGTCAGATTTTGGGACATTTTCTAATAAAAATTGAATATTTACAAAATTAATGTAATGGGTACTGCATTTACGACCTAGATCTATTATTAACCCGTGGAAACCTGGTTAAAAAAAACAGGGAGGAAGAAAAGAAATAACTAATGGGTATCATTTTTCAGCAAACTCTTCAGATAATTCTAAAAGGAGAATAGAAATATTGGTTTCAATTAAAAAAAAAAGAAAATGAAACAACATTGATTCATTCTCTTCTCCCACCAACTGTAAAGAATGAGTTTTGATTAAAAAGATCAAATTTTCAAAATTCATAGTAACAGTGAAAGAAACAATTGAAACATATCCTCTGCTATCAGCAAGACAACAATAATTTTGGAGACTCAAACTACTGTCTGTCAAATTGCATTGAGAAATGGCTAAGCATTAAATGTGAGAGGTGTAAATCTTCTTGTTTCAAAATGTCTTTTTGTCTTACAACTTTATTTCTATCTATATTCTAGAATGTCATTTCAACTAAAAGAAAGGGAAAGAAAAATGAAAAGTTTAAAGAAAAAAAAATAGAAGGTTGATTATTATACTCATTACACCTATCACTTGAAAAACAGTTTATGAGCCTTGACATTTTCCATGGTCTTAAATAATTAATTCCAGACTAAAAGGCTGAGCGAATATGATTAGTCAATTAATAAATGTTATTGACTTAAAAATGTAGTAAGACTATACAGAGCTAGAACTATCTATGTTACTCAACATACTTATGTGCATTTTAAGAATCATTGCTCCCTAAAACTCCTTACTCCCTTAAAAAATTAAAATAAATCACAGTCATAGTTGCTTAATGAAGCACGTACAAATATTCAGTTTCCTTTAGGATTGCTAGCTAGCATACTGTGTGCCTACTGGGTTGTTCTATCATAAAATCAATTTAATTTCTCAAATGTGATATGCAAAGTTATGACTTCTTTTTAAAATTGAGTACTTTCTCTGTAGTGTTTTAAATAAATAGGTATTATGAATCTGAAACATTTTGCAGACTTGGGCCTATACTTAAAGTAAGCATTTATTTAGTGAACTCTTTTTCGGAAGACCTGTTAGCATCAACTTTAAAAATTGTTGAAACAAAACCAGAACAAAAAAAAATTTAAGGAAAAAATGAGGAAAGGCAGAATACCCTGTTATCACAGCTGCAGTTTGTCGCAGTTGCAGTGACGTAACTTTTGAACTTATGTCTGTTTTACACATTGAGAAAGATGAAATGTCTTGTTACTCCTACCAAAAGTAAAAAGTGTAATATTTATAAAGAGTAAACCCTGCCAGTGAAAGATGAGAGGAATGATACTATCTGACTTTAACTATAATGCTGTTTTTGTGATAACAGCTCTTTACCAAACATTCATACAGTAACCTTGTGTCTAGAAATCTAAAATTGAATGGCTGTGCAATGATGTTGCACACTAACAACTACTATAGCATGATTTAGCTAACCAACATCAATTTCCTCCCTGCCCATAAAGCAAAAACCATCCAGCCTTTATGTTGAAACACCTACAAGCACCAGTCCAAGATAATACTTACAAAACCAAAGATAATACTCACAAAACCAATGAGAAAACAACCCCAAAACATTCTGTACAGAACGCCTAAATAAATACACAAACAAAAAAATGAATAAACAGAATTACTGAAAAAGGTGAAATCAAAGAAATCACCCTCCAATCATATTCTTAAAGATATTTTTTCCACCTAAATCTTCTTATTAATTCTGTCATTATGTTCTGATGTCTAGAGTTATATTTGCATCGTCGATGCAAATTTCCCACTAAATTTTCTAAATATTAGCTTTTCAATAAATGTTGTCTGGTTCTTACCTTTTTACCCACCAACTGCTTAACAGTTTAGATGCAGATTAAGGGGTGTGGCATCTAGTTTCATTTACTTGCACTGTATGAATGATTTAAGCTCATGTCCATCATAAAACACCAATATTTATTTGAATTCTCGGCCTACATCTTCCAAACAATTTGTACCCTTCCTGTAGTGCCTAGTCTTAGTTAACTGTCAAGATTCCTGAGCACAGACAGTGTGTGCCTTGTCTTGTAGAGGGATGAATACAAAAGGGGTGTATTCTTGAGAGAACTGAGCATTTTGGTCCTGGAGATTTTTCATTTCCATACTGTTCTTATAGTATTTCTTCCCCTAATAAACTCTTTTTCACCTCACCTGATCTGCAGCCAATGTGTGTGCTTGCATTGTGCGTGTCTGTAGAGCACAGTGTGCACTAAAACTACTGGTAAGTGCGCTAATTGCCAACACCGTCATGATAGGGTGCTTCAATAACTGTTTTATTTCTGTTTGATAATTACATTTTTGTTCTGCTAAACAGATTTTTAAAAACAGTGTTATGTATTTGTTCATACAATGAAGTTATGTAATGTATGTAACCTAATTCTTCAAACACCTCATATGAGTCAAAGCACAGTAACTTTGGAAAATAAGTACTTACACAGACTATTGATGACATTTTTATCCCTTTATGCAACTGTGATCTTATTTTGTTCTCTAAGTTCTGAGATAAATGAACAGTCAGTGAGGTTTGTAATGGTTTAGGTTCAATTCTGCCTAACTCTAAATAGGGTTATTACAGTAATTTTTTTTTTTCCTGCAAAGGGCATGGAAAAGTGAGATAGGAAAACGGGACTTTTACCAGAGTTGTGAAGAACAAAGGACTACTGAAAGTAGATATAATGACATAGGCAGTAAAAGGAAGCTGCAAAATTCTGGTTGTTTTCTTTTAAAAAGTAGGGGTTGTGAGGTTTGGCACCTGGATAAAATGGATCTTTCTGTTATTTTTGAGAGATAATCACTGAAAGACTGATAATAGGTAATGGCTAATACGTACAACCCATGAGAAAAAAAAAGGCAGTGGTTCTCTGAAATGTCATAGGAGTTAAAACCTACAACCTGCTGTGTAGCCACCTAGCAGCTCCTGATAAACCATCAAGACAATATTTTCTGGTGAGTATAAATTTTATGAAAAAAAATCTATTTCCACAGCAACTGGTGGCTGCAGAGTATTTCCACATTTTTAAAAGAGGTAAAAAGAAGGGATATTATTGTGAACATATGGTGGAATTGAATAAAATGACAGAGTCCTGTCAGTTTTTTGTAAGGCTCTGGTCAGGTCTGAAATTTATACTACTCATGGTGGAATCTGTTCCTGGGCAGCAAACAGAATGGATCAATTCAAAATCTGCTGCCCAGTGAATCTGGTCTGACCAGAAAATATATTGCAACATTGTTGGTTTAGGGTGTCTTAGTACTGAAGAGGCCAAGCTGTTGCCCAGTAACCCCTAAAAGATGAATTCAGTGATTGCAGCAGAGATGATATCAATAGCAGAATTAATAATATTTTAATTCTATGTTTATTCCACCCCATAGCTCCACCTTCTGAATCCCATTAAATATTTCTTGTGTTCCTTAGACACATTAATTTAACACAATTAGTTTCTCAGACTAGGGTGTTGCTTGACTTCCTACTGTCTCTTTACCTATCACCACCACCACCATCACCATCATCATCATCATCATCATCATCGTATTTCCCTGCTCATAATCATTTAGAATTGTTCAGAATCTGCTCATTCATTCTTCTGCTTCCAAGACGAATTCTCTAGGGATAAAACCTCTCCTCATACTGTCCAAAAGCTTCTCAACTTGCTAAGTGAACACACAGTCACTCAATAAAAGGTAGTGAATAAAGAATCAAAAATATACACCCACTGACAAATGCTGCAGGCCACGGAGTCCAAGCTAACACAGAGCATATGAAGGCTGCAGGTCAACTGGCAGAAACCTCAACAATTTAGAGAAGATTATTAACAACAGTACAAAGTAGAAAAATGAAAAAATTAAGAAGAAAGATGAACAGTGAAACAGAACCTTGTGGTGAGTTTGGGTGAAAAAACAGGTGAAAAAGAAATTGAACTTTCCTGATAAAAGCAGCTATATCAAGGAGAGGAGGTACACAGAATATCATCAAAGTCAAAACAATTCCAAAAATCATTGAACAACATTTAATGAAAATATCACCAGCAGAAAAAGGCAAAGATTCAAGCAGAGCTGCTCTCCCCATGAAGCCATGATATCAAACAGGGCATGAGGACAACAAAGGAAAGACATCAGTAGTATGGAGCACTTATTAGATCAGATGCTCAACTAGCCCACTGGAAGGTTAGCACAGAGCTAAAGGAAATACCAGATAAAAAAATTAGTATATTAGCTCTGCTACTCACAGAGCACTGTAAACTTTGCATGAGGGTAAAAGCACCAAAAATGGAATGAACTAGATGTGGAACAATGGGGAGAAGAAGAGAAGTAGGAGGAAGAGAGACAGAAATATGGAAAAAAGTAGGGGAAAGGGAAAATTAAGGGAGGGTAGAGGGATGGAAGGAGAATTTTTTAATGCAAAAATAATGACATTAAGTTTAATTTGGTAATTCTAGAGTTTTTTCCCACAAGAACAATATGGATATTTAGAATAACATTCGTATTTACCCCAGGAGCTAGGCAAATTCTTTCTAAACATCAGTGCTTTTTGCTTAAAGATGTAATTTATTTCTTACCCTCTCTTTTAACCAGGTTGAGTTTTCTAGCTAACTCAGGAAATAAGGACATAGCCAGATGTTGATGTGAGAGAAACTAATGTTGTGTTTACATTGATATAGCATGGTAAAATCTCATTCTTCTAATAAACTGTGAAATGATTGTTAAAAAAACCCAATTTAAGTTCAGATGTGGCAAGAGTGAGAAAAAGAAACAATGTGACAATGAAGAACTGAAAGAAATTCTGGCGAAACAGAAAAGGACAACAAACAAGAATAAATAGAAACAATAATAAATAGAATAAATATGATAAATAGAAACAAGAATAAATAGAAACAGAAATGAGAAAATAAGGACAATTTTGAAGTGCCCTACATGGTCTAAACCAGTCTTTTTAACAAGACACTAGACGTTTCCACAAATAACCTGTAGGGCTGTGTTTTACATGTTTGCAGTAGGGACACTAAACTGGGCACAGGAGATCTAATGTGCAATATCAGGTTTTCAACAGGCAGTCCAGGAATCTTGTGATCATTTGCATCAGCCAGCAGCAGTGTTTCCATGAAGGCAGCAGGCACACTCCATCTGGACTTCTAGTGGGATCATTTCATTTTTAAGGACCATGAATTGAATTCAGGCTATGTCTAGTTAATGAAAAATACGTTGTAGTTCACGTATCACTAAGATGGTTTGCCTTGAGATTCTTGTATCATGCTATTGACATTAGGAAGAGTAAAGACAAACATTCTAATAAATACCTTCTTTAAATGCTGTCTTTCTAAGGAAACAATCTAGACACTGAACTCCACAACTTTTATATTAACATACTTCTGCCCAGCCATTAATGTAATGCCAACATTTGTCTGTCACCATCTAGACTATTGCAAACCAGAAACAATACAAAGAAATGAGACTATATATGCAGGGGAGAGAAACAAATTTTTTAAAGTTCTTCAAGCTAATTTTAAAAAAGGTGTAACAAAAAAGCTAAATGGAACGGAAAAGGAAGCACAAGAGAGAGAATGAAATGAAAAAAAAAAGAAATAGAACAATAGAGAAAGCAGTAAGAGGTGAAAATGCTACCCTGAAGCATGATTAAACATAAGATAGGATGTCAATTATTCATAAACAGAAATTGCTACTTAGAAATGCAAAGCTTACCTCAGCTTGGTTTGGAGATATAGTCGGTATACAGGTGTGAAGGGGCTCTGTGAT
>VZRN01005540.1:2212415-2239397 GCA_013397935.1 Dasyornis broadbenti
GAATAATTTATGCCGAATTTCTCATTCTGCCTCTAAGAGGTGAATATAGTACCTGCAAACAGGTACTATATGATCTCATAACTAATAGGGAAACTGCAGAACAGAATTATGTCAATCTGACTCAAGACTGCCTGTCTGTGGCACAGGAATGTGTATGGTTATGACTATATTTGAAGATAAGAAGATGGAAATAAAAGTCTGCCTTGGACTGAGCAAAGCCTGGAGACTATCAAATGAGATGTTGACAGTGTGCCCTATCTGTGTGGGGATATATTACCAATTATGAATCCAGACTCTCTCTAAATCTTCAAAGTAGGACAAGTATCTTCATATAACCTTTTCCTTCTCATCAGGTGAGGCATTATTCTCTTCAGAGAGAAACAAATTGGGATATTGTTTTCAGAAAAGTAGTGGTGTAATCACTTTACATTCTCTAATGAAGTTAAGAGAGCACTGGCAGGTTGAATGCAGAGTAAATCAAGAAATGTTACCAACAGTCTAAAAAAAGGTATTGTCATTTAGCCTATATTCTGAAAATATCTTTTTCAAAATATACTACTGAGAAAGCTGCTTTTATGTATTTGTCCTGGAAACAAAACAAAACAAAACAAAAAACCTTTCAAGAGTTACCAGTGCACACAAATCCCAATCAGCAGATTATGAAGAAAGGCATCGTCACACTGACTGGAGTTGCAAAGAGAGGACACGAAGACAGCACCTCATGATGAAGGTCTCAGGCGTCTGGAGCCTTCGCTCCTTACAATTCCAGGAACGGCTGAGGCATCAGTTAATCAATGGAAGTGACATCAAGGAAAGTGAAACCAGCCCCCCTCCCAGTTTCCTCTGGAATACTCCCTTGAGGTGTTGTCTGGACTCAGTGCAATCAATCGGGCCTCACCCCTAACAAAAATTGTTTTAATTTTTATGGCTATAAATATCTTTCACACAGACCTAAGGTAGCTGTAAAGAAGGAAATCATGAATATTATCAATACAAGCGTTCAGCACTTGCTGTTGTGCTTTACCTAATTAAAGAGATTTTTTTTTAATTCTTGATTTAGCTCATAATTTGTGTTGCAATTTTTGACAAAACTTAGTTGTTCTGTGGGGGCTACTCAGAGGTGGAGTCCTAAAGAAAGTATTATGGTGACACAGTAAGGACATTTAATATTCTATTGCATATATTCCTGAGAAAATATTTCTTTCTGATTTCTCTCTGATTTCTCTCTGGTTTTGGTGTTATATTAACAATTCCACAATGCATCTCTGAGCAGCAGTTTTGTGGGTGTCTTCATTTTTTCTTGTCAATTCTTGTGCTTATCACATGTGAAACAAATGAAGAGCACCATAAAATTTGATAGTGGGGTATTTGTGCAGTGCTCATCTTAGAGCAGTCTTTCCTGTTCCTTGTTAGTGCCTCCATTCTCCACCAAGCTAAGTAGAATATAAAAGCATTCCATTTTCTGAATATTAAAATATGTGACAAATGTCCTCAAAAATGAACCCTTTGAAAAAAATGCATTCCACCAGCTTTTATATCTTTGCTGCTTAAGACTCGTACTGACAATCTCCTGTCTCTCCAAGTCGCACTATAAATTCATAAGTAGTTGTTAGATTTTGCTTTCGATCCCTGAGCAGATTTCAAGTTAACCATCGCTCTCAAACCACCTAATCACAACAGACACTTGTCTATTTTCTTCCATGCTGAGGCAGAATTTTAAATTTTATTTGGTATTTAAATTTATCATGGCATAAATCTCTTCCATCAGTGCTCAAGTAGTGTCAATGCTAGCCTGCTAGATCAAGTTTTAGCACCTATTGAGGCAAACTTGTTTCCTGAGATTTAACAAATTCAATAAATTAAATAAAACAGGTGAACAGAATGCTTCAGATGATTCATAAACATGTGAGTTATAGTTTCTGGATTGTTTTTGGTTGGTTGGTTTGCTTGTGGGTTGTTTTCTGTTCTTAAAAACTGCATGAAGTCTTTTCCTGAGATCAGGTTTGTCAGTCACTTTCAGAGGAGTTATGTTGATGCACATGTTTGGGAAAAGTCATACTGGCATTTTGAAAGAGACTTTTTTTTTCCCAGCAAGAAAGGTGTGTAATTAACTCTTTATAGGTCAATATTTGTCCTCTAAACCATTAGAAAGAAAAGCTTTTTTTTCCCCTAGGGTGCAAGACACAGACCATCTACAGACTATACCTGCATTTTTAACATATTATCAGAAAGAAGAGTATAGTCAGAAATTTATTTAATAGAAAAATTATGGATTTATACAAACCATCATTTGTATAAATCACATTTAAAATTTTAAGAGACTCAGAGTGTTAATTATTAAATTCATAGCAAAAGGTATTTGGATCAGCTGGACACACGAGTGTTCAACACTACTCATTCTGCTAATATAGTAGAAGAAACAAAATTTTCTTTCCAACAATGTATGACTGGCCTGAGAAGTTGTGGATATAAGGAAACATTTATCAATGTTATTTATCATCTTTTGAATTAATTTCTTGCTTTTCCTGAGTTGTAACACTTTTTTGTGAAGTAGTATGTCCTAGAAATGTACACAAAACCAAACTTCAATCAACTTCATTATGAGAAACGTTGTGGTTTCTCTCATATTGCTGCCCTAAGGTCTAATGGTTTAACCTGATCTAGAATTTCATTTTGTATATGGCTTTAATTGAAAAATGAGTATTTATTTTCTATTACTATTCATATCCCTGCAAATGCTTCCTCCTGTATTTCCTTCTTTCACTTCCTGTCCTGTTCCCCAAAATGCAGTCAGACAGTTTGAGTTTTACAAATGAAATACATTTATAATAATCTGAAGACTTTAATTTGAATCATCATACACAGCTACAATCAAAGGCTGGGTAACCATTATTCTAAGTTAAATCCTTTATAACCAACTCTCAGCGCAGTACTGGCAGCTGGGACTGATGGATTCTTCCTTGATCTTTATAATAAAAGTGAAAATCTATATCTATAGAAATCTAAATCTTATCTAGAAAGGAATTTGAATTTTTTCTCCTTTAAATCTTTGCGTATTGCTTATTTTCTTCACTAAACCAATGGAAATGTTTTCTCACTGCTTAACTTCTAAGTTCAGCACAATGTAAAATCTTCAGTTCCTCTAAAAGCAGGAAAGACTTCCTTTGTTTCTACAACATGTACAGTGTTTTGCCTTCTTCCATGCTCATTTTAACCTCTCACCGGAGATTATAGAAATATAAAAGCTTAATGAGCATCAGTCCATCCAATATCAAAATTAATTTAATTCATAATAAAATCCTGAAGCAGAACAATTGCCATCTAGAGGAACTAAAGCCTGGGAAAACCAAATTGCCTTCTCACATGACAATTTTTTGTCAGTTAAATTTGTCCTCAGAACTCTCTAGTTCATTTAGAGCTCAGACTAACTCTTAAATTTCTAATACCTCTCCTCTTTTCAGGAGATATATTTTTTTCAGAATGGTGTCAAGGACACTTCTCAGTTCTTACGGGCCTTAAATAGACATTGTATGCTAACTTCAGGCACTAACATGAACTGGATTGGAAACGAAGATATGAGAGGAGCTGTATTTTGTTGATGATCCTTTGAGTCATCAAAATGCCTTAGAACACCACTTTTCTAAGATAATAAATCCACTGGAGAATTATCTAAACCCACCCAATTTTCATTAGGATTTTTTATTAATTTTATGTCTGCTGCATTGATATTAACGGCTCATTACATTTAAAAAGAAATATTCAAAACATCCTATGGGACAACGTATTTAACATAATATCTGAGGCTTATCCTTTTGACTGCCAAGTTTAATATCAATAAATAATATTCAAGCTCAATTACCAGTTGATAACATATTGCAGCCCATTATAGATTTCCAACGTTGACTACTAGGATTATAAGTCCCTAGCAGCAAATAACATCAGAATGAAAAAGGTTTTGTGTCCTTTCTCTGGTTTGTACACCAATCTAGGAATTGACAAGAAACTTTTTGTCCCATAGACTCACCTCCCTAGGAACAGGATGTGTAGAATTCCCGCTGAAGACACTGGGACTCCTGGTAATGAGTACATACAAGATCACTCCCATGATATCTCTTCAAATCACTGAAAAAAAACTTGGGAAATGCAGAGCTAAACTTATTCCAGTAGTTCTGGGAATTCATATCTTCCTGTGTTTCTGATTGCCTATTAGACAACGGTAGTATTAATTTCCATTTAATTTTCATTCATGTAATTTTAAAATGCCATTTCTTTTAATCTAAGATGTTTGCTGGCAACTAAATTCTAATTGCTTGAAAAACAGGTTCCAGTGCAATTATTAAAGAAATCTTTGATTGCCTGAGGTAGATAGATATAATTTCCTAGACTGTACAAATTAATTATCATTGATCTGCTTGACATTCCATACCTATCTCTATATATATGCATACATATGTGAGATATATATATATATATGTGAGATATATATTTATATACACACACACATACATATATATAACTTCAAGTCTTGCTTAATAGCTGAGGGTTGTTAGAATACTTTCTGATCATGATGGTTCATGGTCCACATTGATAAGTTTTCTCAGTAAAAACTGACACAGATTAATAGATATGCTAAGAACTTGCCTTTGTAAATGTGTTATACAAGGAGCAGATTCCATGTGAAGGTAGAATAAAGTTGGGGAATTCAAGGTCCCGAAACAGAAGCAGACTGGATGGTTGAGTCTTGCTTCCTGCTGCTCTACAGTGTGTATTTGGAAATGCCTTTAACTTTTGATGCTATTTATGGTAATGTGTTGGCATAAAGACTGCTAACACCCGACCATTATTCTGTGCTGTATGTGAATTTCCTAATTGCCTTCAGAAGTGAGAGCTTTCAGCATGTGTACCTCATTTATTTTTCTAGGCAAATATTAACTATTTAATGCTGTTGCCCATACCGACGCCTGATGTTTATCTACTGAATGGGTAACATAAGTAAAAATGTTATATTGCACATACATGAATTTCATGTGATAAAATCCTTGTTTAACATAAGTCAGTGTATCTCCCATATTGCATTGTTGCTCATTCCTAACACTTCATAAGTTACAAAGTTTTGGTTTGTGTTGTCATGCTTAGCATTTTTTGATTCCAGCAGAAAATAAATCAAGTACCTAAAATAGCTCAAATGTTCTCTGGGCTGAGACACTTCTGAGTGTATCTAGAGGTAAAAGGGAATAATTTTCATATTCAAATGTATCTCATCTTAAATTCTTCTGTCTTTGGCCATCAAATAAGCAGAATTTTTGAGAATTTAAGCTTTTGATGCTTAAGTTCTACCTGTGGCCTTGCATGGCTTTGGTCTGAGTGAATTTGGTAAGGTCACAGAAGGAAACCTAACAGATCAGGAGCTCTTTTCACTCCTAGACTAGTGACACAACCACAAAAGTGCTCTGATTTTCCTTAGTTCAGTTGAACTTGGGGTTTTATAGACTCTCTTCTGAATTTGTCAATTAGGGCTATTTGCAATGGTGAATTTGAGGGACATATCCATTGATCAAACGTGATAAAACATTTTTCTGTAAAATCCTTTGACAATCATCAAAACGCTAAAAGCTTTTAGACACTCTCAGTCTATTGTAGAATCAACGTAAATAGTTTCCAGTCCATTGAGAAAGTGACATTTCAGAACTCACCTTATTTAATGTTCACTTGGAAGGTAGAAAAATTGTTTCCCATTAGTTTTTGTCTAATGCCTTGTGCCAGCTGTCTTTTACAAGGTGTCTAATTTGTCTCCATTCTGTATATCCCCTTGTAAGATCTGAAAAGGTTTTCTGAAGAATGGTACTGCTTGAGTTACACGCACAGAAATGTGGGATAAGCTTTGTAAATTCTGTTTTCTCAGTGACAGTCTGCAACACAGACAAATGCATTTGAGTGTTTCAACTGCTGAGTTTCCTAGCTCATTTATTGCTCTCTATATTAAAAAAGCCTTAAGAGATTTTCAGAGTCGAAGTTATATTTTTTCTAAATTTGATTTCATGCAAACTTTTAAATTGGATTCTAAATACAGAGTATGATGCGCAGTCTTACTTGATATATACCATAATCTAATTTCAGTCTGACTATAACCTCATGGTTGTAGTTTGTTGGTTTGTTGCTTTTCTTCTTTTTCAGATTTAGCAGACAAACTCTTCTATTTATCTGTCCTGATTTATTTGCTCTTATGTGATGTTGTGAAGGCTTTTTTTTCTGTTTCTAATGGTTTATCTTTCTTTGGCTGTCACAAACACTATTTTGGGGAAAATGTCAGGCTTTACCAACCCTTTTCATGCCAATGCAATCCTTCTTGTCTTGAGTCAGGCTATTTGAGTGAGTTATGTCAAAACTCTTATTAGATATTTTATTGTAAAGTATTAATTTATTTTTCAATGAGAAACAATGCAAAAATTACCTGTAGCTGTTATATCTATTTCTATAATTATTGTAACAACAGAAAATTTATTTCTTTGAAACAAACCCCCAGATATTGTCTCCTGTTTATTCTGGGCTCAAGTCCAACCGTTTTGTCTTTTCTGGGGGGGAGAACAAAACAATCTAAAGGTATGTGAGAGAAATTCCTAACTGAGATAAACTGACCATGTATCCAGGCTACTTGAATGAAAATGTAGTGTTTGCAGTAGTCCAAAGAGGGTCCTTAATTTATTTAGAAATGAAAATTGAAAGTTTCTTTGACAATATGAGTTATACACAGTGAAATATTATTTAACAATGTGATTACTTCTATTAAGCAGTCAGTTGTACAGTTAGTGTTAACCAGGACTAGCAGGACTGTTACGTCATCAACATAAGCTCTATGACTTTTCTCTATATTATTTATTTTTTTTTCTCTTTTCATTTCCTCTTTCATTTTTTACTGGCATAGTATTTTGTAGTAAGTGAAGCATGAATGCACGTTTTCACTTGCAAAGCAGACCATTTACCTACTTGGAATATAAAGACATTTAGTGCATTTGCCACTGTGTTTTTCATGTAGCAGACAGAAAACACGATGTGATTACAGAGAAAAGATGTGGGCTACATACTTGAGACTTAATGTCTTAAACATTTTTTATGGCAATATATATTATATTCTGTTCTCTCTGGTTTTTTGTGACTAGTGTGGCAGAATATCTACAAAGTTGTTGTCTCTAACCCTTTGAGAATGTTTTTGACTGATGACATTTCCAATGGCAGTTTATCAACATATATTCTAGCTTTGAATCACTACTGGAAGAAAAGTAGCATAATAAGGCTTCTATTTTTCGCTTTGTATAGTCAAGCATATTCCTTCTTAGATAGTAATTTAGCACAGCTATGAACAGGAGGCTCCTGTGCACTTTGTGATATTAGAAATATTTATTTTTATTACTGTAAGTATCTAACACAAGCTTTGGCTTCCTCCTATATTTACCTGTAAGTTTCAAAAGCATGAAACTAAAAGGTATTTGAACTCTATCTGAAACAATGTGATTCTTGAATGTCTCTCTGTATCTTGACTATTTAAAACTTTGTACAGAGTTTGCATGAGCAGGACGCCCAAACAGAAGTTTTTAAAGGCTTTGTTAGATTTCTGCCCATCAACTGACCTTACACACCACTTTTTAACAGTTCTGTACTGCAAATGGTGTCTTTATTTCATGGGACTATTTCCTATGCTTTTTACTTAATGTTTCAAAGCACTTTGAATATGAGTAAGTGGTAAATACACTTAGGCCTGTGTAAGTAGCCACTTTGATTATGTAAACTCCTGTCTTAAGAGATTTCTAAGTATCTCCATAAATAGAAAACAATTTGTTTCTAAGAAAATACATTTTCTGTTAGTCCCTAGAATGCTATAGTTGAATGTTACTTGTTATCTTAATTGTCTGCTTGTATATCCAGTTTTCACTTCTCAATAATTCAAAATGAGATGAATTATATGAGCCAGAGCTAATCAAACTTAGCGATATCTCCTCGCTCGTAGAAACAAATAGACATTTGTGCAGCAGAAGTTCTGAACAACTTGACAGAGAAAATACTACTTGCCAAAAAATACTAGGAGATATTCTACTGTGAGAACAGATAGTTTTGACTACAGAACATTTTTATCCATAATAGCACAGAAGTTTCCTAAGAAGCACTTCACGGTGTTTGTTGTGGTTTAACCCAGCCAGTAACCAACCCCACACAGCCGCTTGCTCACTCCCCTCCAGCAGGATCAGGGAGACAATCAGAAGGGTAAAAGCTGGAAAACTTGTGGATTGAGATAAAGACAGTTTAACAGGGAAAGCAAAAGCTGTGCTCACAAGCAAAGAACAACAAGGAAATAATTCACTGCTTCCCAAGGACTGGCAGATGTTCATCCATCCCAGGAGAGCAGGGTCCCATCATATTTAAGATTTATGTGGGAAGACAAACTGCATCTCTCCAAACATCCCCTCCTTGCTCTTTCTTCCCCCCACTTTATACACTGGTCATGATGTCCCATGTCTGGAATGTCCCTGTGGTCAGTTGGGGTCACCTGTCCCAGCTGTGCCTCTCCCCAGCCTCCCAGGCACTCCCAGCCCCCTTGCCAGCGTGGCAGTAGGAAAAGCAGGAAAGGCCTTGGCTCTGTGTGAGCCCTGCTCAGCAATAACGAAAACATCTCTGTATCATCAACCCTGTGTTCAGCACCAATCCAAAACACAGCCCCTTACCAGCCACTGGGAAGAGAATTAACTCTACCCACGCCAGCACAGTGTTGAATCCTTTACTTCATGAGAAACTTGAAAAAATCCTGGTCTAGACATGAATACCATTTAGAGAAAACTGCAAGTCTATTTCTAGAAAATTAAATGTTCTACCTTTTCTGAATGTAGACTTGTGCACGTAACAAATTATCAACTAAAATCTGAGGAAATTTTAAATTTAAATTGTAAATACATAAACCAGAAATTCTAAGACAAAATATATTTCCAAATTCAAGGAAAACAGTGAAAATGTACTCTTATTATCCCCAGGCAGAGTATATTACTCTTAATAATTTGCCATATTTACTTCATTTTTTAGAGGGTCTTGAAGCAAAATTACCTGAAAAAAATTAGGCTTTTTTCATCTTCACTATTAAGAAGGGTCATTTAAACTTTCTAAAATTTAGTAATATTACAATACAACGGGGAAAAAAAAAGTTTAGAAAAGGAAATTAAGACAAATTTTTGTAACTATGAGTTTCTAATTCTCTTAGGGCAGCTGTATGTATTGGCTAAGAAAAGACCTAAGAAAGAAGAATATTTTCCTTCGCTCGGTAAGTATTCTCTTATGATTTTAGAAAAAGAAAAGACACACTGGACAATTGTATTTTTATTTTCAATAGCATGTGTTCTAAGAAGATATTCCTGGCATGAAATGTAAGTGGTTGTTTTCCTTCATGTAAACAGTCATTGGAATCAAACAGTTGATAAACTGAAGGTAAGTGATGGTATTAATCTTCTAGTTGTTTAGAGAATTGTTTTATATGCTGTAAGTGTTGCCATAGAAATGCCTGTATTATACCTGTGTGTTTGGCTTGCAGATTTGTCCAACACAGTACAGGTTGTGGAGATTTTACATGTTAGTGATTTGAGTAGAGTTTCATCCTGATGTCCTTAAACTACTCACTGCTGAGGTTATAGTTACCCAAAGCAGTTTCGTTTGCTGATATTATCATCTTCACAGCATCTCAAGGGCTGTATACTATGTATAACTTACTTATTATTTTAGTACCAAAAAGATTCCCATTACCATTGGAAAAGCTTGTGTTTTCTTGTCCTCTAACTTTGACTCCCACAAGTATGCATATTTGCTGAAAGTAAACTTTTTATGTAAACTTTCCTGTAACAATGTCTATCCCTAGACAGTGATGGAGTAAGGGTTTGGATTTAGCACTTTTATCATCTTCTGAATCATTCCCATCTGCAGTGCAAAGTCCCTCACCATCTGTACCATGCCTGATAACTTATGCAGGCAATACAAATACTTGTCTCTTATTTCCATCAAGGGCATTTTTTTTAAAACATGAGCCATTTCTCTTGCAGGCCCTAATTGAGCAAAACACTGAATCTATACATAACAATCAACAATTTTTCTTCAAACTGAATGATTGATGACAAATTATCTTAATTTCTTTTGGGAAATGTTCCTCTCTAGGAATGAGACTAGCTAGATCTTGCACCCTCCCACACTACAGTGGTGGCCCATCTCACACAGGCCCTGTGAGTTCTGACGTTACTCTGGCTGCCCTCACTCAGAAATTCCCACAGCCTTGTGCACACAGATAGAGAGCCACTTACACAGGGAAATGGTCAGAAAGGAAGTTTAATGAGAAGAAATGACAGACTGAAATGTCAGAAGGAGAAGAAATGTTTTAATGTTTAATGAGAAGAAAGGACAGATCAGGCACAGGGCACGACCAGTCAAGCACTGTAACCAGCTCTTGCTTACACAGCTAATGTCTTTCATCCCATTATCTTTCTATTCCCCTTGTTCTTTCTCCAGCCACTCTAAATTTGAAAGGTGCCTGAAAGCCTTGCTCTGGCCTCATGGTAATGGGTGCCAACCCTGGCCATGGGGCTGATCAGCTCCTGTAGCTGAGACAGGACACCCTCAAACCTCTGTCCTAGTTCGTGTGTATGGCAATGAATTCTTTATCATATAACAGTCCTATCCATGATAATATAGGGTAAATCAAAGCCTTTGAGAAGATAAAAATATTATCTTCTGAAGCACAGGAGACTAAAGAGTTGCAAACTTAAAAGGCACCAGAACAGAGAAAGAAGCAATGAGATAAATTGTTCATGGATTATTCCAGTTGGTGATCTGCACAGATCATGTCTGTGCTGCTCATGGACAGAAAACCTTTCAAGGTAGCCAGCAGCAAAACTGTTATTTTCTTCTAATCCAAACATCAGTTTTATTCTTACATTGTGTATTGGGTTTGTGTGGCAAGTTTTTGGTAGCAGGAGGGGGACTACAGGGCTGGCTTCTGTAAGCAGTTGCAAAAAGCTTCATCTGTGTGTGACAGAGCCTAAGACAGGTGGATCCAAGATGGAACCACTGCTGGCCAAAGCTGGGCCAGAAATGGTGGTAACACCTCTGTGATAAGATATTTGAGAAGGTGAAAAAGTTATTGTGCAGATATAGTTGCGTCCAGAGAAGAGTGGAGTGAGAATATATGAGTGAATCAACTCTGCAGAAGCCAAGGTGAGACACCAAGGAGGGGCCCAGATATCCAGGGGAGAGATTCCCCTGCAGGCCATGGTGCAGAATAGGGAAGGAGGAAGAGGTGGGGGAGGGTGTTATAAGATTTGTTTTACTTCTCCTTATCTTGCTCTGATTTTGGTTGGTAATACATTCATTTAATTTCTCTGAGTAAGGTCTGTTTTGCCCATGACAGTAACTGGTGAATGATCTCTGCCTGTCCTTATCTAGTCATATGAATCTTTCAATATATTTTCTTATCCATGGGCAGCTGAGGAGGGGAGTGACAGAGCAGCTTTATTTGTAATAATTTTTTACGTGTGACAAATACAAAATTAAGAAAATCAGTACATCTGCCAAAGACAATGGTATTGCTGATGGTGAACAGAAGATAAATATCTCTCTGCTGGGCTGCATCTGTATATATTGGAAAGATGTAGTTAAAAAATTCTTGCCAACTTAAACTGTCATAGTTAGCAGATACACCAATAACATGACTGTAAAGAAAATTACCCTTACTGAGAAGATAATAAGCCTTATTTTCAAGACTGATTAATCTCATTTCAATGTCCAGATATTTCTATGCATTTGTCAGCAAGGCTGAATTTTTTTCTCAGTATTAGATATAATTTTCACAGAGAAGTCACCTTCAAGTGTTCTCTCAAGTAGTCAAGTTGATTTTCTTAAATCTGACATCCCAACATTTATATTCCTAGTCTTTCAATCACTATTTTCAAACATTTCTGATTGTTTTATAAAATGTTTCATCTGTATTAACAACAACTGGGATATAGTTGTGCAGATCTGCAATTACAAAAGCTAAAAAACCCCAAACTATGCAACATGTCCCTAATAATACCACTGTCATCATTGCATTAGCTACATTTTTGAATTCCTGATATTTTTGAGACAACAATACCCAAGTCTGTAACTGTTGAACGTGTCTCTGAAGACTACAGATGGCAAATTTTAAAAGGTCCTTGAGATCCCTGAGTATCTCAGAGTATATCAAAATTTTCTAACAAGAAGTTAAAACAAAACCCACACCAAAATTATAAAACAGATTCTTTATAAAGAGTGAAATAAGGTTTTAAAAGTCTACAGTTTTCCAAATTAAATTAAATACTTTATTTTTTTGCCTATGTTTAACTTGGAACTAATTCCTATTCATTCTATATATTTTAAATAATGATGATATTAAGTCTTTAAAAAAATTGTAATAAGTTTTGGAACAATACTGGTTTAACTGGGATAGAGCCCATTTCTTAATCTGAATGGAGGATAAATGTTTAACATTTTCCTAAGGGGCACTTCCATTGTATGTACTCTGAGCTTCTTATTTGATTCATAATGTAAACCACAATGAATACTCACTTTTTCATTCACCTACAAGTGAGAGATTTTGCTTTACTTTTATCAATTTTCTGATCTACAAGTTGCTAGTTGTCTAACAAGACCAAATCTCCACTTGATTTTATTCCCTCTGAAAATGCTCTCTGGCTTTCCTTAGCTCCAGTAGGCATTGGTTTTCTTTGACTTTCCTCCTGCCCCCACTTCTGCCTCAGGAATTTTTAACTTATTTTTATTGATGTTTTTGCATTTGCTGAACAATGCTGGACTATTTTTTTAGTGTTTGCTTCTTACTTTAAATTTCATGTTGCCATTTATTTATGCCAAGAGTTACTTTCAACTCTATTAAAACTGTCTGTTTAAAGTTCAGAAAATATATATTGACTGAGTGTAATGAACTCCAAATTCCAGGTCACTATGACTAAACCATAGCCCATATAAGAACTTAATCTCTGTGGAAAGTTCCCTTTTCTCTTCTTTCAGACTTTTCCCTGTACAAAGTTTCTTATTTCTTTGGTCAGATTTAGGTCATCTCGACATCTCTTCTGAAGTCTTTGTCTTCTGAAATGATGATGATTTTTATCTCTTCACCTCTACACATAAGTTTTGTTTAGTTGTTTAGTTTTGGTTTGGTTTTTTGTTTGTTTGTTTGTTGGGGTTTTTTTGTTGTTGTTTTGGTTTTTGTTTTGTGTTTGTTTTTTTCTTGATTGGTTGGTTGGTTTTCTTCTAATTTCAATTTCCTGCAATGTCTCACTTTGCGAGCCAAAAGTTTCCCACCAAAATTAACACTTCCTTCTTTATTCAGGCACCTGAGATACTGTTTGCCTAAGTACAGATAGAAAATTATAGCTTTAAAGGAGTTAAGATTAAAATATAGTTTAGACCCCATTCCAAAATACAAACCTTGTACCATGTTTGCCAGTAGATAAAAAAAAAACCTGTGCATACATGTAAATACACAGAAATTCACATTAATTTCAACTCATATCTTGTTGGCCTCCTGAAAACTCTGTCCTGTTGAACCCTTGCTATGTTTGGCTAATATCACTGGAATCCCCAACATAAAAGGATGCAGATTTACTGAAGCAAGTCCAGAGAAGAACCATGAAGATAATCTGGGGGCTGGAGCCCTTCTCCTATGAAAACTGTCTGAGACAGTTGGGGCTGCTCAGCCTGGGAAAGAGAAGGCTCCAGGGAGACATTTTAGCAGCCTTCCAGTAACTTAAGGGATCTTCCAAGAAGGCTGGAGAGGGACTGTTTGCAAGGCCTTGTACTGATAGGACAGTGGGGAATGGCTTTAAACTGAAAGGGATCAAGTCAAGATTAAATGTTAGGAATAAATTCTTAATTTATAAGGGTGGTGAGACGCTGGAACAGGTTGCCCAGAGAAGTGGTGGATGCCCCATCCCTGGAAGTATTCAAGGTCAGGTTACAGGGGTTTGAGCAACGTGGTCTCATGGAAGTATCCCTGTACATGGCAGGGAGGTTGGAATAAATGATCTCTAAGGTGCCTTTCAGCTCAAATCATTCTATGAGTCTGTGATTATTCAATAGCACCTTTTGGATTCTGAGATTGTTTTTCTGCAAGTTTTCGTGCAAGTGTATGAAGTCTTGCCATTTCTCAGATCAAGATGCATTCTTTGTTTAGAAATTACACTTACTCTTAGAAAGGTAACATTTTAAGTAGTCATACACCATGTTGGCAGGGTTTAGAAATACTGCTTGAAGAAATACTGAATGTCTGATGTCTTTTCATCACTATTTGGAATCTCACGAGTTTTAGTTGTCTGAAAAAGCCAATGTCAATCTCTGACACCTTCAAGAACTCATTTAGGAAGTGCCAAGATGTTTATCAAATGAACGAATAAATAGCATATCAAATTTTCACTGGCATTTTATCATAAATGAACTTTTGATTTAATTTCAATTGTTTCTCCAGAATAGTTTGTTCATTCAGAAATTGCAGTTTTCAGCTGTGTCTTGAGTTCCAACTTTGTCAGAACTAACTTTCCTGTGTCATTAAAAAAAAATAATAAAAAAAGGCATATGGAATAGGCATATTCCCCTGAGTATTCAGATATACCTGGGGTTTTTTGCAACCAGATTTCAGCTGCTTTTTACCCCTCTCATACACAGTGCATAGGTTTCACTTTTACAGGAAATACTTTGTGAAGAAGCATTTGATCGTTAATCTGTGTACACCCAGAAAAAAGGAAGGCTCATTCCTGCATTAGCAACTTCATTTCCAAAGAGGATTACTCTCATATGCAAAGATCAATGAAAGTATTATTAAATCTTTCAGCCCTTTTGCCTTCCTGTGCAAAGCTGATATTACCAATTATTTTAAAAATGTCTGACTCTAATTTTAGTGAAATATTTTTGGCATGAAGTGGAGGGATGTTGAATATTTTATATCAGCCTGATCTCATAAGGAGTTCTAAACTCTTTAATACCTTAGAAGATGTCATTGGGCTAAAAGGGATCACTTTAATAACAATTCCTCTCACTGTCAATTTTGTCAACTATATGTACATTTAATTTTTCTTCCTAACAAATGATTTACCCTCTTTCTCTCTGATAAAACAATGGATCAGTTGACCCTGGGTTACTAAATTTCCATACTAATTCTAATTCTGGAGCATTTGAATAGTCTAATTTATCTCTTACCTCAGAAGGTGCCTTAGACTATTTGCTTCTACTACGTAAAAAGTTTTTGTGTCTAGTATGCTTGAGTAAAAACATCAAAATACTTATGGCAGCAGAGTATTTGCCAAACTTTTAAATGATTATGTCATCTGTGGCATACTTTGAATAAAGTTATGCTAAAAAAAAAATTTACAGTCAGTGAAATATAAGAAAAAATGACACTTGAATACAATAAAATAGGAACGGTAGATTTAATGAAATGTATTCAAAATATACAGTGGTGCATAAAGACACAGTTTTAAATTTGTACTTTGAAGATGGTCACATCTCAAATGTTAGGGGAAGGCAGGAAACAAACAAGCAAGCAAATGACATTCAGACTTCTTGGTCAGATAAACGAAAACAAAAACAAACCAGAACAAACCCCATGGATTTTGTAAATTATACTTTCATCGTATTTCTCTGATTATATTCTACCATATTCCTTTCCCATTTATTTCACCTGGCATGTCCTCCCTTGCAAAATGCCTTGCAGTATCTGTAGAAATGGTAATAATTTCCCACAGGACAGTTAGCATTTTCACCATTTCAGGACGGCATTTAAAATTACCATTTCCCGGGGGCTGTAAGTATTGAGATAAGTGTCCAGATGCATAACTGCAGACAATGTCTGTGGTGT
This sequence comes from Dasyornis broadbenti, assembly GCA_013397935.1. Lineage (NCBI taxonomy): Eukaryota > Metazoa > Chordata > Aves > Passeriformes > Dasyornithidae > Dasyornis > Dasyornis broadbenti. Next base: position 2,228,323 of record VZRN01005540.1, read on the forward strand.
GCAGCTTGAGTTGATGTGTCCTCAATCAAGTTTTTGCATAGTTCTAGTTCATTAAAAGGAAACAGGACGAGCTTTGCCAGCTGAAAATAGATGCAGTGGTGAGCTACTGACACCCATCTTGATTTACAGCACGTATCTTGCAGAAGATTCTGTGGCATGGTGCCCACTACAGTCATCTTTTGTTAGCTGGGAATTTATGTTAGGAGAAATTCTGCTGAAGAGAAACAACAAATTAATGGATCATCTGAAAATCACAAAATAAATAGAATAAAACTGAATTGTGTTCTATTTCACATTTTATTCTTAGTCTGTATGCACATTCAGAATACAATTAAATTCTTAATTCTTGAGTAATTTGGGTTGCAAATTTTCATCATTATCTACAACACAGTGATTGTCCTTTAACTAAAGAAGAAAATCAAGTAATGCTAGAACAAAAATCTGATCGTATTTATGGTCATCTGGTTATTTTTTTCTCCTTTAAGACATGCTATTCTTCCAAATGTAGCAAGTTTGGTATCCTGGGCTGTATCAGCAATAGCGTGGCCAGCAGGACCAGGGAAATGGTCTGCCCGCCTGTGCTCAGCACTAATGAGGCCACACCTGGAGTCCTGTGTCCAGTTCTGGGCCCCTGAATTCTGGAAGGACATTGAAGTGCTGGAGCAAGTCCAGAGAAGGACAACAAAGCTGGTAAATGTTCTTGAGCTCAAGTCCTACAAGGAATGGCAGTAGAGGCTGGGTTTGTTTAGCCTGGAGAAAAGAAGGCTCAGGGGAGACCTTATCACTCCCTAGGAGGAGGTTGTAGCCAGGTGGGGTCACTTTCTTCTCCCAGGCAACAAGAAACAGAAAAAATCTCCAACTGGACCAGTGGAGGTTTAGGTTGGACATTAGAAGAAAATTCCTCCACAAAAATGTTAATTAGACACTGGAATGGGCTGCCCAGGAAGGTGGTGGAGTCACCGTCCCTGGAGGTGTTTAGGGAAAGGCTGGATGTAGTACTCAGTGCCATGGTCTAGTATTTGTGTCTGGTCACAGGTTGGACTTGATGTTCTCAAAAGTCTTTTCCAAACAAATGGATTCTAAGATTTTGTGTGAAGTTAACTTTATTAATAACTTTATTCATGTTGTCAGGAAGGAACCTTTCAATTCCATTGACCTACACTATCCAACAGCTCTTACAGCAATAAAATGTTTCAGAGAGCTGCAGACTGAGACAAAATAACTTGCCCTAGTAAGCATACAGCGAGTCTTTAAAATCTGTCTTTCAAGAGATGGATTCTCATTTCTTTTTTCATTTTTTTTCATTTTTTTTTTTTTCCCTTCATAAAGGAGAGATCAGTTCCTCTAGTCTTGAGATGAAAAACCATACTAAGGAGGAAGGTGATGAAGGTAAGATCCTTGGCTGATAAAAACAACACATACTTTCAAGGGATAGGAAAACAAAAATAAAACATTCAGAGAAATGTGTTCTCTTGGATCTGAATATTTGTGTGCCATTTAATTCACAGATTAGTTTGGTTTGGAGCTCTTTATAAGCTACAATTTATTTCCTCTCTCTACCACATGTTGCTAAAGAGATTATTATAAAATTATATTAAAATTAAGGGAGAAGTTTAAAATTTAACTACATACTTCTAGCAGAATGTAGATTCTACCTAGTTTTACTTCATGGTGTCAGATTTAGCAAAGTTTTAACACAGAGGCAGAATCCTCTGCAGGTTTCTTAGAGAGATTGTGCTGTACCTAGGCTGTAGTCAATCTTGAGTAGAGAGCATCTTGCAAATGATGTTGCCTAAGTTAAATATGAAAAATAAGAAGTTTTTGAAGATTATTCAAGTTTGTAGGTGTTTCTAAACTGACTTTCCCCGTTCATCTCTAGTAAAAACACACACAATATAAGCTGTTTTGTGGATTGGCTGAAATATTAGTGATTTAGAGCAGTTAAGTAACGATTAAACTATTGATGCAATGAATAGCAAAATATTGTTTTCCTGTGATAGCCTACATTAGAGTGTAATTTGAGATTGAAAGCTTCTAAGCAGGAGTCTTGAATAATTCTATTCACGTGAACTAATGCACGTGGCATTTAGAAAATGTTTGTGATTATCACAACTGTGTCTTAAGTCTGTAAGCTTGATTAGAGCTGTAGTCATTAGAAGCTATCACACAGCAAAATTATTGGCAAACCTATTGTGTGTGATAACATCGTAGGGTTTTTTACTCTTCCTAAAGGATTATATGAAGGGAAAATTTTGGCAGCAATGGTCATCAAAAGAATGGCATTTTTTGTGCAGAAGATCAGTTTATACTCTGAAAAAGTATCTTGTTTGCATTTAACATGGTCATCTATATTAACAAAGGATACACAGTACTTACAGCTGAATGAAAGTAGTATGGCCTAAAAGCTATTTTTTAGCTGCACAGTGTTGCTTGTGGCTCTAGCGATTCAAATCAAAGCTCACACTGAAAGCCAGCTACTCTTGTGCTTAATTGATGGTCATATACAGGACAGGCTTCAAGAAAAGTTTTAAAAAATCCCTAAAAACTATCAAAACCACCAAATACCTAACCTTCCCCAAAAGACAAAGATGCCTAAAGTACCAAATCAAAAGGCTCCTTTTAGCAGTTCTAATGGTATCAAAAGGCCTGATGAGAAAAATGGTGAGGGAGAATATTTTTCCTCATTGGGAGAAAAATAAAATTTTAGGATTTAGCTACTTTGTAGTACACTTTGGTCTGTTCCATGGATCTTGGACAAGTCTTTTTAATTCTCCATGCTTCAGTTCCTGCCAGATATGTATCGCACTCAGGCTCCCCTTGCCCACCCTTATTATCTTTATCAAGCCTCTGAAATACGTGAGACAGGAAGACTTATTATTTCAAAAATAATATATGTGTGTAGCTCCTGTCCTGCCTTGCATAGAGCTCTTCAGAGCAGTCTCAATTATTTATGGAGTATGTTTATGCAGCCTGCAAAGTCTATGTATTTCTCTTATGAATGCATACCTCAGACTGCTTAGCATTCCATGCTCTGCTGTGTCCTACCTCATTAGTCCTAGAGGAATGTTGGCAGAATATATAGAAAAGACTCTAGGAACTTTCACTGTTGCAGAGCCACTTCTGCACATCACGCAGGATGTGTCCAAACATCTGCAGTGCAGCTTCATGGATTTGGATAAGCCAAAATTAATTTTTTTGCCTAGCTGGAGAGCTGAAATGAGATCAGTATTTTATTTTGGTTGCCTTTAGGATTTGTTCTTATTTGTTTCTCTCTTAAGTAGCTAAATGGAAAAATATAATTCAAAACCAGTGCAATTCTGTCTGCTGTTTAGTGAGTAGTATGGAACCCTTCTGCCCAAGAGCAGAATTTTCTGCATACTGGACTGTCCCACTCACAGATTACCTCAAAAACGTTTCTCATCTGTTTCTTGCAGGAAACAAGATCACACATATATCTTCACAACTGATTTTTAAAAACACGGCTTAAATATTCTTCTGTAAATCCATTATTCAAGATATAAAATTTAATTTTTTTCTCTTACACTTTCATGGAAGTCTCTCAAACGTGTCTGAAACTCTTATCCATTAAAATTGTTTATTATTAGCTAATGCACTGATTTTGGCTGCAAATTGATGGGAGATGAATATTTCAGTTTAACATAGAAACCTAGATGAGGTCCATAATATCCTTCAGGTTTCTATCTCTAGAGATCAGGCTCTGGAGAGAGGTCAGCTGCTGTCAGCTGCAATTATGCAGCCAGAAATCTGCGTCAGAACAGAGAAATCAACAACTTGGGAATGAGCCAGTCTGTTTTGTTTAGAAAAAACTTGAAAAAGCATGTAGGTATGTACTTGTAGGTACTTCCGCTAGAATGCTATAAATGTGTACTTGAAAAGTACTGTAGTTATTAACTTCTGAAAAACTGAGAAAATATTTCTAGGTATCACTTTGGTGAGTTTTGAAAAAAAAAACCAAACCTAGATAACAGAAAGAATTAATAAGCAAAAATTCTCTTTTATTGTGTACATGTTTAATGTGAAAGAGCTTCTCCAGAGAGCCATTCCTTGGCTCTTCAACCACGTTATGGGAAAGGAGAACAAAACAGTGTGGGGCTGTAATGTACAGAGGGAATCACACCGTGTGTGCATGCAGTCATGGACATCTATGATCTGATCTTGCCTGGAGGTAGACTCCCAGTTCAGAAGTGTCCAAGCCTTTTGCACGGAGATAATAGAGTCACTAGCAGGTCAACAAGTGTTTCACGTTTTTAGTGGCATGTGGAAATAAGATGGAACAGTCTAAGGCATCTAGACTGGGACAGGAAAACACTGCTTAGGCACTGCTTAGCAGATCTCAAATCAAGGTGTCTGCATGTGCTTCCAGGCATGGGTGGGCTTCATGAGTCTGGTGCCCTTTTACACAACTCTCCTAGTTCAGCCACCCCCAGAGGAGGGTGGGTACAGGTCACTGTTTCTTAGTCATAGCAGTCTGGGTCACGTCAGGTTCTTGGATTCCCAAGAGTCCTTCAGACAGCATTAATTTCTTCTCTTTGGGCAGCTAATTTGCTGAGAATCTTCGTGTGGTCTAGGTCCTGTAGAGTTCAATGGAGATGTTGTTGATGCAGTAAACTGATTATTTTATTGAAGACCAGACCCAGCTGTCTACTTTAGTGTGAGCTGAAATATACTACAGGCTATAAATTCACTCAGTAGTTCTCAATGACTTTATCAAGAGCTCAGACCTGTGGAGGCACACAGGAATTTAACATGAAGCCTAACAGTTTTTATCAACTTCTTTTACCTGTAAAATGGTGGCAAGGTTAATAAGTAATAATGACAATTAAAAAAAAAAATCCAAAGATCAAAGAACACATTCCCAGACATTTGCTACTTACAAAAATTAGCAACATGGGACTTGATGTGGTGACTACATCTCAGTTTGTATTTTCAAGAAAGGACTCCTCTGCTTGTCAGAAGTCTAACAAAGTATTCAGTCTCATAGACATGACAGAGTGTCAAAACTGTAACTCACTTTTATCTTTCAAGACTTATACATGTCTTGTATATACCATATATATTTCCAGGAAAAATCTATCACTCTTCATCGTTTGGAGCATGTGACATTTAGTGCAGCATTTTTTTTGGTAGATAAATTCTATGCAAAAGAAAACAAGATACATTTCAATCATGTAGCCTGGTAAGGCATATGTACTTAGCTACTGCACTGCATGCCATAAAACTGTATGTTCTTAATAGAAGAAACTAGTCTGTGGCTTTATAAAACAATTTTTTTTCTTTAAAAAATAATAAAAAAGCAATAAAATTTTAAAACCTAGTGGTACTGATAAAAAATCATGAGGTTGGTTTTGTCTATTTAATTCATAATTAGATAAATTTAGTTGAAAATAATTAGATTGCAGAACAGAGTCCTTCTTACATTAAACAATATAATCAGTATAATGATCAGTATACAATTTTGGATTCCTACAGCTGCCACCAAAATACTATTTTGATGTGTCAATGACCATTCAGATTGAAGAAGAATGCCCTAATAAGCTGGTAATCATGTAAATATGGGGGTTTTTAATAACAAATAAGGTATCATGTGATGAATAAAAATAGTTTCTTTCCTCACTTCTAATAATTTTACTAAGTATTCACAGCTTGCACATTATAGATTCAGACTACTTATGGCTTTGATATACAATTTAGCATTAGGTGGTTGGAGTGCTATCTTTGAATTTATCAGATGAATTGCTTGAATTTAATTTGGGTAGAATGGCACCTATTGAGGAAACCTATTTTCAGTTAGGCAATGGGCTGTTAACAGTAATGTTTGGAATAAATACATTTTATCAGCATTTACAAAGGCACCCTACTAGGTAGCAAGCAGAATAGTACATTTCATGGTGCAATATAAGTTCTTTGCCCTAAAAATAGCTTCTTTTTCCGCTTTCAAATTCAGGAATCTTGTAGGGACAGTGTTACATTTGTTTTGCCTCCAAGCACAATTGCAATACTTTAAAACGAATGACATCTTGCAAACAAAATGCATTTGTCTATCATACAGAAACAAATGTATAAAGCAGCTGTCTTCTGAAAATGCATATTTGGCAATGTATATTTTGGAACATATAGATTCTGGGTAGGTGTTTAGAAAGAAAACAAAAAAGTATGATGTTGTAAGGTACTACAAACTGTAGACATTTATGAACAGTTGTGAACCATTTATGAACTTGAACTCTGCAGCATCACAAAAGAGATGCTTGTTTTCTCTTAGATGATGAAAAATTTGACACAGATGCAGCCTTGGAATCATCAATGGCAAGCAAGCTCAGAAGACTGAATGCTTGAGATAGTAGGTACAAATACTGCAATATTAAAATTATGGTATTTAAATAAATCTCCATATGACAGTGTTAGAAAAAGCTGATCAAGTGTCACAAATACTGAGGAGATAAGGCCAGGCCAGCAGCAGCTGCTGGATGAACTACTGGTAACTTGGACTTTGTCACTGTTTTTTACCAATAATCCAAATATTTTTGTATGCAAGTACTTGAAACTTTATGGTTAAACATTTTATCCTAGACCCTAGACTCCAGCAGAAATGATGTAATTGAAATAAATAAATATCATGAAAGGAATATAAAGAAAAAATAAGGAATACAGAAATAAAGACTGTTTTAATTCAATGCTTTTTCTAATACTTGAAAGTACAGTCTAATAAAATTGCTGAAGATTTTCAAATAACAAAGTACCAATATAAATGATACTGAAATCCTGTAAAACTCATGTTTCATATTTCTAATTTTGAAAATGCCAAATTACATGGTAAGATACCACACTGTAGATGTCACATTCACAGAGGTCTGCAATACATTGCATTTCTTATATATATATATTTAATATATAAATAGGAACTAGGACACAAAGCTAACCAGGAACTTTCAACCTCAGTTCAGCAGTCTTTCAGATCTGAGTATGTGAATGTTTAATCTTATAGCTATGTTATGTTTTATGTTATTTTTTTTGGAATTAAAATATTGTGTCACATTCACTCCAAATTTTGTGTGTATAATGCCTATTATTGCCTGTGATCTTCTCGGGGAATGTGAAAAATAAGGTCACAGAAAAAGTCTAGGAAAAGAAACAGCTTACTGCTTTTAACTTATTACTTTTGTGAGAACCTTTATTGATGGCTGTTTGTTCTTGGTCTATGTTCCAATTACTGTACTGGATTTCTTGAATTACAAGTAAGACTAGGATGCTTCCCAGATGAATGATTCATTACATATACTTGCATGAAAAAGGTAAATATTTTTTAAAAAATGAAATTAACATGTAAAAGAAGCTATCACAATGACAGTATATAAATTAATATTAGCAAATGTATATAATGTTATTACAAGGATCTTTGTGGCCCTTCTCTGAACCCTCTGCAGCCTGTCCACATCTCTTTTGTGTAGTGGGGACCAAAATTGAATGCAGCATTCCAGATGTGGCATGATAAGCGCTAAGTAGAGGGAATTGATGAGACAGCATCCTGTGTGGGCTGGCACTTTGGTGTGGGAGCAGTTCATCTCTTTCTATTTTTGCTTTGTTTTCATCCTTGTAGATGTTTGTCTTTTACACCATCTCTGTTCTTTGCTTTTTTTAAGCTTTTTTGTTCTTTTGTTTATTTGTTTTCTTTTTATTGAATCAATACTCAGTTTTTACTTTTTTTTTATATGCCTTGAAAAATGTTCACCCTCGTCCTTGGGGCTGAAATCTGCTAGTGACCAACTATTGATCGTTTGTGATTTGTGTTTATAGCCTTGGAGTCTGCTATACTGTAATATTTTCAAGGCTTCTGATATCAACATATGTTTATACTCCCAGAGGCCCTATTGCAGTGTTCAGTGGATAAAAATTATGGTTGATAGAACTTGGTGCTATGCAAAATTTGGACTCAAAAGGAGAATTACTAACTAGACTAGCCAGACAGAATAGTGGCCCAGCCTGTGGCATCTTATTAAAAATCAGAAAAGGTGTGAGAAAAGAAAACATTCAGAAATCTCCAGTTGTTCTCATGAAGTTTCATGTCCGAATGAACGTTAAGTAGAAACAACTTTGTAAAGGCATTTCTTCTCAAATTATTTCCCTTTAAAACAAATAATTGGGAAATATAAAGAGAGGAAGTGATCCCAATCAATGCACAAGATCTGGATAAAGACATAATTAACAAAAAGCTAACCTTAAAAATTACCATCATGCATTCAGATAGGTACATGAGTAAAGAAATAAAAAGAGAAAAAATGAAATTTAAGAACATGTTAAAAACAATATGCTTGTAAAGCTGAACAAAATAGAACAAGCATCCAGAAATATGAAATTTTAGTGAAAAAAATTCTCATGTTAAAATACTAGTCCTGTATAAGAATTTTATTCTAAAAGTGTAGTTCTTGTTAGGAAAAAAAAAAAAAAAAAACTTTTGTAAATGACACCAAAAAGCTGTCATGCCTAAACAAAAATTGAGAAAGACCAGAAAGTCTTCTTTTAGAAAAATAAACTGGATACAAATATTGCAACTGTACCTTAACTCTAAATTGCCTTGTACTAAACCAGGGGAAACAAGACTTTGAGAAACATTTCTTCCTAGGAAAATATTTAACCCCCACAATAATGTATTCAAACAAATTCCAATACCAAGACCAAAAAGTCTTCCAAGATTCTGTGTGGCCAAAGATTAATATAAAGGTTGTCTGAATAAGAGGACGCCATAAGAGAAAACCAAAATGAATTATCCACCTCACTGTAAAAAACTTAGGAGCCTCACACAATAAAGATTTTTGTAGCAGACGTCACTGCTCAGGAAGTGTCTCATATAAAATGTTAATATAAAGAGTTTTCAAATAAATTAATAAAATGAATACCAGCAAACTTTCCGAACCAGATGGTATTCACATGGAGATCTAAGGAAAATGAAATATGAAAATGCTGAGTTGTTAACTATAGTGTGTAATTTATAACTTAAAATGTCCTTTGTACCAGAGGAGTTGAAAATGGCAAATGTGATACAAATTTTTTAAAAGGGCTTTGGAGAATTATAAAATGGAAAGTCTATATCTGCACTCAGCAAACTGTTGAACTTATAACAGAGAATAAATGAGTAAATACGACATAGTAGAAAGTCAACACAGGTTAGTGGTAATCTATATACAAAAGGTGATAAAGTACATAGATATAACTATTGATATATCTACTTGGTTTTCAAAAATAATTTTGAGAAAGCACCTCTGTAAAGAGGATGCCATGGTACAAGGGATAAAGTCTTCCTGTACTCATTAATAAGTAGTTAAAGAAGAAAAATAAGCTGTCGGAAAAGATGGTTACTTTTACCACTATGGAGAGATCCATGGGAATTGATGCTACTCAGCATTCCCCTGAGCAATCTGGGAAAAAGTATGATGGTTGCCAAGTTAATTAACATGGTGCTTTTCAAGGAAGTAGGAATAATAATTCAGAATGAAAGTTTATGAGAGATGATGTAATAGTGGTTGTGGGATGAAATGCCTAAAGTAAATAAAAACAAAGTAATATGAAATCAGAGGTTCTGCACTAGCTACTGGCATCAGGAAAGATTCAAGCAGTTGTGCTTAGATTTGCAAAATAACAGATAGATGCTCAAAAATTAATAGGAAAAGAAGAGGCAAAAGCCACTACGGTATGTCTCACTTTATAAATCCATCTCTTATATTCCTTGTGCAGTTCTTTGCCAGGCATTTATCATTCTTCTATATCAGGACCGATATAATACAGCTAGACACAGTATAGAAAAGAGAAACAAGTATGAAATGGGTTTTGAATGAGAAGAGACAAAAAAAAAAAAAAAGAGCTCTCCAGTTTACAAAATAAATGACTACCACAGAATAGAGCTGCATATAAAATCACAAAAACCAGGGAAAAAGTGTGCAGTAGTACACAGGAAAGAATGTGACATTTCCATACTCTTTTTCTAAACCGTTACTTCTGCTCAGTGTAGTTTTAAATGAACTTTCTGTCCAGTTTAATACGGCAGTTTTTGTGTTGAGATATAAAAACCTGACAAGATGAAGGTACTGTTTGATTTCAGACTTCTTTATAGTTTCTGTAAGATTTCCTGGTGTTAATTCCATATCTTTGTAAGCTTTTGCAGTCTAATATGTCTGACCTGAAGAGCTGTATCTTTTGGTACAATGATCTGACTGTACTGTGTGCATATACACTCCATCTTCGCCTAAGGCAATCAATATACTCCCCCTAGAGTAGTGGGATTTTTTTTAAACCACAAAGGCCGCTAATTCCAGATAAGGCTTTTTTTTTTTGAATTTGGAGATTATTAAGCAACATGAAGGGAAGAAAGCTAACAGAACTTTAAATGCAAACCCTATCTGAACTTTCTATCCTGACAACAAACAGATTGAATTACTAACCAAAAGTGATGTTAGATAACAGGAATTAGCTTATTTACTTAGTTTTAGCACATACAGGTTAAGAAGTTAGAAACCTACTAAAGGAGATAAGAAAAACTCATTTTTTTCCAGTTTGCAAAAGGGATATATGGGTGTTGATTGACAGCTGGCTCACAAGAGGGGATATTTCTGCTGTATTCAGCATTGGTGTGGCCTCACCTTGAGTATTGTGTGCAGTTCTGGGCCCCATCACTTAAGAAGGATGTAAAGGTCCTCCCCTGCCAGGGAGGGCAATGAAGCTGGTGAAAGACCTAGAAGGTATGTCTTAGGCTAAGGACTGCGGGGTTGCCTAGTTTGGAGAAAAAGAGGCTGAGAGGTGACCTCACTGCTCTCTACAACTTTCTGAGGAGGGGAAGTGGAGAGTGAGATGCTGATCTCTTCTCCCTAGGTTCCAGAGATGGGATGTGTGGGAACCAGTCAAAGCTGCACCATCAGAGGCTGTGTGCACTGGACATGAGGAACCATTTCTTTACCAAGAAGGGAGTGGCCAAAGAGTGGAATGGGCTTCCTCAAGAAGGTGGTTGACGTCCCATGGTTCTCAGTGATTACAAGACATTTGGACAATGCCTGTATCAATATGTGTTA